>JACWFO010000251.1:0-19785 GCA_019775505.1 Leucosporidium yakuticum
GAGAAGCTTTCCGTCGTCTTTTCCGTCCTCGCAAGGGGATGGAGGGCGACGCTCGATGACCTCGGCGCGCTCGCGCCTGCCCTCCGTCTGGAGTGGCTGTCGGGCTTCTCGAGCTTACTGTTTTACAGCTAGCCTTCGAGAAGCTGTGCGTCGCGCCTGGTGGCTGCGAGCCTTTCTGAACTCGTCCTTAGCATCCGTTTGTGTGTAGAACTCGAGTAGAGGTCGGCGCAATGTCATCCTTACTTTGCTACGTCCTTTCCTGTCACCTTCTTGCGACCTGGAGAGCTACACGAGAGAACCGAGAGCTTCAGCAAAAAGAGAAAGCCGCGAAGTCTGCTCTGCCCCGCCTTTTTCGCTGGGGAGCGGAGGGTCAAGGATACTTCGATACAGCAACAGCAGCTTGCAACGACCGATTAAAAGCCGTCGCTAGTAGCCCTCATACTGCTTCAGTGCAGAACCGGACTCTCGAAGGGGACTCAATTGCAAAGCGCGAGTCGAGAAGTTGCGAAAGCTCGCGATTCAGCTACAGGCGGACGGGCGGCATCAAGCAGGACGTCCAGCTCTCAAAGACACTTTTCTCGACCCTCCTCTGCTCCCTCGTCGCTTCAGTGCTCAATCTTGATGCAGAACCTCGGCACTCGCTTCGCAAGTCTCGCTCCTCTCGCCTCGAAGCAAAAGAGGTTATAAACGGATGACTGGCAGAGTACAGGGCATGAGGAAAACGCCCTCTAGACAACAGCGGTATAATGCTATGAACTAAAACAAAACGAGACTCGCCCAGCCTTAAACGAAGGCAACAACCGGCACTCCTCCCTCTCGGCGCTCCTCCCGCCTCGCTCCACCTTCCTCAATCGTACTCGCATTCCTGCTCCCACCGGGGGTCATGAACCCTCCCAACCTCTCCCCCAACCCACCAACATAGTCGAAGAAGCCCTTGCGCTCGACCGTCGGCGTCTCAATCTCCCCTCCCGGCGGTCCCATCGACATGGCGAGTCCCTTGGTCGGCAAACTCGGGTCAAAAGACTTGTCGACTCCTCCAGCTCCAACGAAATGGGAAGCGGACCTGCGCAACCGAGCATCGCGAGAGCCGGAACCAGCGTTGGGGGACCGAACCTCCTTCCTCTCGCCCCGACCTGCTCGTCCTCGTTGCTCTGGAAGAGCCGCTCCAACGTCGCCGACAGGGACGGTCGGTCCAGAGGGGTCGATCTTGAGAGCGTCGCGAACGATCTTGAGGGCCCTCTCGTCCGACAGGGTGAGAACGATCCTCTCCTCGCCCTTACGCCTGCTCCTCCTCTTACGAGCGCTACTCTCGCTCCTCCTCTCCGACGTCGAGGAAGGGAGAGCTTCTCCTTTCCTGATGGAGAGGAAGAAGGTCGTGCACTTGACGTCCTCCTCCTTCTTGGCTTTGCCTCCCTTGTTGGCGGTGCCGATGGGAGGAGTCGAGCTGCTTCGGACGGGGTTGCCCATCGTTTGAGCGCGAAGCATTGGCGGGCGGAGAGCGGCGATGAGGGCGGAGGAGGCTTTTGAGGTATGAGGATCGGGGTGGAGGGGAAGTCGAAGGACGCAGTGGAGGTGGGTGACGAAATTGGAGTCGTCGGCGCCGGCGTTCGGGTCGAAGGGGTGAGGGGAAGAAGGGAGGTCGTGGGCGGAGATGTGAGGGGAAGGTTGACCGAGAGCAGAGAAGCCAGCGCCGGTCGCTTCGTCATCGCGAACGTGGTAGAGGATGCCAGCGCAGCGGAGGGCGTACTTGATGTAAGAGGTCGCGCGGCGGATGGGCTCGTTGGTAGGGTTGAGGAGGGTGAGTTGAATGGGAGGAGGGTATGAGGAATGATGCGGCGATGCGAGGGTCGAGAAGGGGTTGAAGTTGGGCGTGAGAGGCGTAGTAGGGAGGGAGGAATCGAGAGCGCGAGGCGAGTAAGGGTCGGGCGTGAGGTCAGGCGAGGAGGAAGGGCCAGGAGTGCGAAGGGCGGGACCGTCGCTGACTGGCGAGTCGATACCGTTGTTGGACGAGGTGGAAGACTGCTGGCGATGGCGAGGGCGACTGCGCGAGGGTGAGCGCGAGCGCACGACCATGGCCGCCTCGTCGCCCGAGTTGACGGTGACCTCGAGAGGTTTGGGGCCGTCGGGAAGGTCGGTGGAGGAAAGGAGGGGAAGGTCGAGCGAAAAGAGAGGGGAGGTAGGGATAAAATCGGTGGATTTGAACTCCTTCTTGACGGGCGGCGAAGGGGGTGCGTTCGAATTGGGCGATCCCTCTGCTGGTGGCGCCTTCGACTCGCACTCCTCCTTTCCCCTGCGTACGACTTCCTCCCTCTTGCAATACTCCTCGAACGACCTCATCCGCTTCGGTCCATCCATCTGCAACAAGCCAGCGAGAACTCGGCGCATGCTCTCGTCCTCGATGGCGAGCAGAGCGTCCACGACCTTATCCGAGAGTGCGTTGAGTGACGAGTGAGAGATGCCGAGCGGGTACTTGTTGGGCGAGAGGCAGCGAAGTAGCGAGAGACCGGTGCACCAGATGTCGACCTCGGGGCCCTGCGAAGAGTGAGACGAGTCAGCGAGGGTTTTCGTCAAGCGCAACAAGCTCGAAGAAGCTCACCCAGTACTTGACGGTACCGCTGGGCTCCCTCAATCCGCGCCAGAGCTCAGGCGAGTGGTAGGCGGGACTACCGCAGCAGGTCGTGAGCTTGGCCTCGCTCGACGAGAAGTGAGTGGCGAGTCCAAAGTCGAGGAGCTTGAGAAGGAGTGTTGGCTCGCCGTTCGAGTCGGAAGAGGGGTTGACGCGGACGAGGATGTTCTCAGGCTGTGAGGGAAGTAAGCGAGGTCAGCTTTGAGCCGAGGCGCGAACGAAGGGCGTAACGAACCTTGATATCCCGATGGCAGACCCGTAGCGGCTCGTGCAGACTCCGTACCACGCTCGCCAGCTGCTCCAACACGCTCCATGCGAGGTTGAGGGGTAGAACGCCGCCAGGAGAGCTCGCGACGAGATGCTCGAGCGTCACCGAAGACTGGAGGTTCTCCTCGACAAGATAGAAGTGACCTGGTGTCCGAATCGTCTCGAAAACCTGCAATGACGAAAGAAGAGGGTCAACTCTTGCGTGAGGGAGATCTGCGACGACCGAGAGACGAACCTTGACGAGATTGGGGTGCGGAAGGAGTTGAGCGAGGATGGTAGGCTCTCGCAAAAGGCGAGTAGCGATCAAAGGATGATGGGGATGTAGTGGTGTGTGTTTGAGAGCGTACTGTACACAGGAACAAAGACAAGAGATCAGCTCTCACGTTCCGCACCTCACCGACGCAGCAGCCGAGATTAGAGAGAAACCCCACGAAACACTCACCTCGACACTTCCCTTGCGAACGAGGAGCACCTCGCTGAACTTGCCCTTGCCCAAGCTAACTCGACGAGGGTGCGGTGGTGGTGGAGCGTTGTCCTTGGGTTCGGGAGCGGGCGAAGCATCGGCGGAGGACGAAGAGGCGGGGGTGGTGAGCACGAAGGTGTAGTCGGCGATGCCCAGCGGTAGTAGAGGATCCAAATTCAGCGGGTCGAGCGTGTACTCGGGTTGTCGGATCTGCAACAGCACAGGAGGAACGTCAGTGAGTGCTCTTGCTTCGGCCGCCGAAGCTGTTGCGAGAGCGCCTCCAAAGCAGAACGGCAGCAATGAAATATTGTAGCTCAGTCGCTTGATCCTCAAGCCCGCTCCAACTGCTCACTGCTAGCAGTTAAGGAAGCTGCTACAGCTGCAGCTCTTCCCTGACGCGACCTGCTCCACTGCGAAGCGACCTCGACGTGTCCGGCTGCCGTTCCGCGGGCAGAACTTGCGTGTAACAGTAGGTAGAGACCCTCTGCTACTGCAGTACAGCTCCCTGGCTTCCTCCCGAGCCTTATCGCAGCCCCCCACGCCCCGCGAAAGGCGCAAATTGCACGAGCAACGTTCGGAACTCACCTGAGCGCGAATGAGGTCGTCGACCGAGAGTTCCCTGGGGGCGAGAGCTGTCCTAATGAAGATCCTAGCATCATCGTCGTCGTGCTCGTCGCGCTCTAACGGGTCGTGCTCCCCATCAGCTTCCTCTCCGCTGCCCGACGACGGCGCACCTATGACGAAGGCGACGGCTTTCGACTTCCTCTTGGTCGTGCCGTTGGTGGTAGGTGGGGTGCTACTGCCTGCTCGAACTCTCCGTGCTTGTGAGAAGGCGATCCTGTCCTTGGACTCGCGTCGCCAGGCGCGATAAGCCTCTGTCGACGAAGGTCGCTCTGAGGGAAGGAGCGCTGCTGGATCCAAGAGGCTGAGACGAGTTGAGGAAGAGGAGCGGGTGGTAAGAGGTGTGAGAGAGACGGAGGGTTTGGCTGTAGCGCGATAGGATGGCCTGACGGTGGGGCAAGGTCGCGCCGTTTGAGACGTCAGTGGTGCTGCCTGCTCGTCGACTGCTGTCGAGTCCATGGGCGAGCTAAGAGAGAGACCACGAGGTGAACTGGGCTACAGAACCGGTTCTGTAGGTCTGTCGTAGTGATTGGCTGGTGGGAGAGGTGCGCAAAGCTGGATGAAGAGGGTGAAGAAGGGGAAGGCAGCCCGCAAACGAAGTTCTCGATCTCTTCCTCATCGCTTTGTGCCTTTCACTCGGCGCTCCCCCTTTGCTGCTCGTTTCTGCTTCTTTTGCTGGTCAAACCTGGCTAACTCAATTACAGTAATGCTCTGTAGTTACCTCTTTCTATCCCAGCCGCTCTCCCTGCTCCTCTGCACCTCTACACGCCTCGCTCGGCGCTTCCTTTCGGCGATTCCCCACCATTTGCCTTCAACCTTCAACGTCGTTGTCTCGCAAATTCCTCAAAATCAAGCCAGAATCGAGAATCTCTCCGCACCCTTATCCACGCTCCCCGTGCGCCCGTTCAAACCCTTCGACCACACCTCGAACCGCCTCCGCGAAAGCCGCTTTGCCACCATCGCCGAGCTCCTTCCTCTGCTGCTCCGCTCCCTCGACGACTCGCTGGCTGTTCTCTCCTCTCGGGTTGCGTGCGGATCCCGGCGTATTCCCCCACAGCTTAGCGCTACCGACGGCTCGCGAGCTTGCTGTGATTGTCCTGCGAAGCCAAGTTGAAAGGCAAGCCGTCCTTCGGGACTCCCGGCGCATTTTGTCCTGCAAGACTGGTGAACTTTCAAGGATATTCTCCTGCAGCATGCGCTCGGCGAGCCCTTCCCTTCCCACGAAAAAGTCGAATGCCATCGCCGAACCCACAAATTCTTCTGTCTCCCGCCCGCCAGCTTTGCACCCGGCCCAAAGGGGGGAAACGAAAAGAAGGCAATCTGCACTTGATTGTTGGTGGGCCGAACGTCATCCATGCAAAGAATACGGGTGCCGAAGGCGATTGGCAGAGGGCAAGGAGAGAAGGGCTGCGCGAAATCGCTCTGCATCGGTATTGAAACTTGAAGGCTGAATCTCAGTGCTTAGACACTGTGCATAAGGGAGTCTTCGTCTCCTCCTATGCACTCAAACCACCGGTAGCTGCTCGACCTTCCCTTCGCTCGGTCAGCCTTCGGCCGAGAAAGGAGCGCCGAGGTCTCTGCACCTCAATCTCCTTCTCTTCCTCGCTTCTCCGTTACCGCAAGCTTTACACCGTCGAGAAGGGAGCCCAGCTACCTTCCCCTGCACCATCTCATCTCCGTCTCGGAGGACGGGAATGAGGGAGCGCCTCGACCTTTGACATCTCGGCTCGGCGAAAGAAGGGGGCCAGAGGGCGAGGAGGAGGAAGGGGGTTTAGAGCGAAGAGCAACGGCGAGCAACTGACCATGCTGAGTGAAAGAGTGAAGATCTTCTGTTGCTGTTGGTTCTCAGCCTGTAGTGGAGCAGAAAGAGGGTCCGGAGACGAATCGCCTGATTAAGCCGTCGGATCTGTAGCGCGATTGAAAGCACTACAGCACTCGTGAGGAGCAGAAAGTAGTGTAGCAGAGTAATGGAGCCGTTTCGTGCTTCGGAAGCAGCAGTTGAGCAAGCGGAAGAAGCTACAGAGGGAGCAGAGATCAAGTGGCTCGTTCGGGCACGTCGCTCTTTCTCTTCTTCCCGCCTCCTCGTCGCCCATGCTACGCCTCCAAAGCCCTTCTTCGAGCCTCCTTCGAGATACTCTCGTGTCGACCCGCCTACTTCCCTACAACCCCCCAAGCTGTGCCCCTCTCTCCTGTCTCCCCAGACGACCCTCCCCGCGGACGAGGCTCGTCCTCTCCCTGCTCCTCTCGCCACAACTTCGCTCGCCAAAGTCGACGCCCGCCCCTCAAATGGAGTTAATAGACACCCCAACAGCAGTCAACGCCGCTCTGCTCTCCTGTCGCCCTCCCGGCTTCCCATCCTTCTTCGCCTCCTCGCTGCTGGAGGGGAGTTCGAGCGCCTCGGCATCGAGGGAGAACAACAACAACAACCTCTCGGACGAGGAGCAGGAAGAAGACGATGATGACCCGGATGTACTACCCTCGTTCACGGGTCACTACGAGCCAGCACCATATCTTGACCCCGAGGCTTACCCTGCTCGAGGGAGGTTGAGAGCCGAGATTTCGAGTAGGCATCGCTTGTTGGTGGAGGTGCGTTTCATGCTGAGAGGGAGAGAAGGGAGGTGAAGCTAACTTGGTGACGTGTAGACTGCGGTAGAGACAAGAGCGGGCACTCTCGTCGCTGTTGAACGAGGGAAGGATCCCGAGCTGATGCTTGAGGTGAGCTTGTAGAAGCCGATGTGCTCGAGAATACTTGAGGCTGATCGCTTCTGCTCGCAGGGAATGCCTCTGTATGTTCGAGTAGGTGTACGGTTGCTGTTTGCGGGCACGACGAAGCGGCATAGTCGCTTCTTGAAGAGCAAGGAGGTTGAGGAGGTGAGATGCTCGACGCCGTGGACTTGTCGAGCGAAGGTAGGAAACAAACTTAACTAACATCAAGTTTTCAGATCTTTAGGAAGAGGTCAATACTCGAAGGTGGGTTCTCAGCGCTCCTCCCATCAGCTCGGCGTTCGCTGACCGTCTCTCCGAATCTCGCACTGGTGCAGGCGTCAAGTTCGACTCGACACGGCATGCTCTCCGGCGAATAGAGCACTTTGTGCGAGCGTACCATGGTGAGTGAGCGTCGTGCTCAAGGCGAGGTGACACCGAGCTGACCATTTGCCATTCGCAGTTGACTGCTCCGAGCTTCTCGAGCCAAATCTCGCGATGTATCGCACCCTTAACGAGTTCTTCTTCCGGTGAGAAACGCTCTCTACCTTCTTCGCCGCTTTCACGCTGACCCGAACCCCCTACAGAAAGCTTCGGCCGTCTGCTCGACCAATCGCCTCTCCTTCCGATCCCACCGTCATCTCGTCCTCGGCCGACTGTCGACTGACCGTCTACTCGGACGTAGAGTCAGCTCAGGAGTTTTGGATCAAGGTGCGTTCTGATCGCCTTTCGGCCTGCTTGAGCCCTCAGTGACCCTCCTCACCCTCGGCGCTCGCAGGGCCGAAACTTTTCGCTCGTCGATCTGCTGCAGGACGACGACATGGCCAACTACTTTGAGGGCGGAGAAATTGCATGCTTCAGGCTCGCACCAAAGGACTATCACCGCTATCACTCGCCCGTCGACGCCGTCGTCGGTCCAACAAAGTTCATCCACGGCGAGTATCTCGTGAGCTGTTCGTCGCTTTCGCTTCCCTCCTTCGCCGCTAACGACCTTCGGTCAACAGACGGTGAATCCTACCGTGGTCAACAACGCCTCGCTCGACGTCTTTACCACCAACAAGCGGGATGGCGAGCCTTCGTCTCCCTCGGCTTCCGATGCCAGCGCTCTTTCTAACTCGCTTCGTCCACAGTCACCTACCTTCACGTCTCCGAGGATGCAAGAACCGATGGACCACCCACCATCGTCGCTTTCGTGCAAATTGGAGCCATGCTCGTCGGTAGCATCCGTCAGACGGCGAGACAAGGCGCTCAAGTTCAGCGAGGAGACGAACTGGGCTACTTCGGCGAGTCGAGAAAGCGAGCGGACCATACATCCGTGCTACATTCGAGCAACCGCGCTTACTCCGTTGCCCTCCTTGCAGCTTACGGAGGCTCCACCATCGTCGCCGTCTTCCCTCGGCGGTCGGTTCGGTGGGATCAAGATCTGTTGACCAATTCTAAGGTCCCCGTCGAGACGTTAGTAAAGGTGAGCGGTCTTTTCCTGTACGACCGAGCCGTGAAGTCGAAGCCGAGTTCTGCTTATAATAACCTTTTTCACCGCGCAGGTTGGCGAGAGGATTGGCGTTTGGCGGTGAGGGAGGGGGAGTTTTTGACGGCGGGAGAAGCAATGGTTGGCGTAGAAGTGCATTACAGGTGTGTTCTCCTACACGATCTCGAGGAAGGGAGGAGAATTGTCGAGATGAGGTCATGGATTGGCCTCGGTCCCGCGGGAGCCGAGACGAATCTTACCTCAGCTCCAAACGCGATTTGCCCTTCGAGCTTTTGTTGGTGACCGCGCGCCTCTTTCTCTTTCCTCCTCTTCGCTCCTCCTCGCCTACAGGTGCATCCCTCTCGATGTCACCCACAACACCACCAGCAGCACCCAGTACCGCTTCAACAGGCTCAACCACTTCCTCTGCAACCCTCGCCCATCAGCAAGGCGGGACGACGGTGGCCGCTTCCAACACTAATGGCGCGCTCAAGCCAGAACCGCTTCGCACTTTCAAGACGCCCAACGCTGATGAGCATGGCGAATGGCTCAACGACGATGAGGAGGCCGAGCGCGAGTTTGCCAGCTTCGGAGGAGACGTGCCCGACGCTCAGGCGATGCCTCGAAGGACACGAACAAGGAGGAACACTTCGGGCTCGCGCACCAGGAGCAGGAGCGATAGTCTTCCAGGTTTGCACCTCGTCGACAGCGCCTACAGCGAGAGCCATCGAGTCATGAGCCGAATCTCAAGGCAGGAGGCTGAGGATCGAGGTGGTGAGTTCGGCTTTCCTTCTTTCCTTCCCGCTCGTACATCACCACCTCTCGCTTCTAGCACGATTCGAGTCATTTTACGGTTCCCCATGCACCCTCAACCCTCGCCGTCGCTCAGAATACCGATCGCTGATCCTTTCCCCTTTCTCTTCGCAGAAGAAGCGCCCGCGCCGCCAGCTGTACGTCTTCGCGGCCCGTTCTCCGTTGTACAGAGATCTCGAGCTGACTCTTGTTTCACAGGCCGACCCGAACAAGGTCGTCTGGGCCGAGAACGACCCCGACAATCCTCAGAACTGGTCGGTCGCCTACAAATGGTGGCTCACCGCTCTTTGCTCCTTCCTCACCATCTCGGTCACCTTCGCCTCGTCTGCACCATCCTCCGCCACGAGATTGATCGCCGCAGATTTTGGGACAAGCACCGAGGTGAGCCATACCGCTGTCGTTCGCGCTCGGCCCGTTCTCATCAAATCGGGTTTTTTCCTCGCTAGGTGGCCATTCTAACAACTTCAATGTTCCTCTGCGGTTATATCCTCGGGCCGATCTTGTGGGCACCAATTTCAGAGATTGTCGGCCGTCGACCTGTGTTCATTGGCACGATGTTCTGCTTCGCCCTTTGCGAGATCGGTGAGTTTCGCCCTCGCCCGTCGGGCTTTCTGCCTCGTCTTTGCGCCCCGCTTACCTTCTAGCGCTTATCTTCATCCTCCCCGTCCTCCTCGGCCTCCTGTAACCCTTCCACTCTGCTCTTCGCCCTCTCCCCTCTCTTCGGCATCTCGCTCATCCTCTTTCGCAGGCGATGCTCTGGGCAAAAACATCGAGACGATCGTCATCATGCGTCTACTCGCAGGAACCTTCGCAGCTTCTCCGCTGACGAATTGCGGTGGTGTGATTGCTGGTGAGTCTCGTTATTCGGCGCGGAAGGGCGCCGAAGCTGACCTTTGCTCCTCTTTCGCAGATACCTGGGACGCTGTCGGTCGAGGAAACGCCATGTCGGTCTTCTCTGCATCTGTCTTCATTGGACCAGTCATTGGGTGGGTCATTCACCTCTCTATCCGAGCCGAGCTGCTGCTAACGGCGCCTTGAGCAGACCCATCATCGGCGGATTCGTCTCGATGAGCTACCTGGGATGGCGCTGGATCTTCTGGATAATGGGCATATGGGCGCTGCTCTGTGCTAGCCTCGTAGTCCTCTTCCTACCGGAGACGTACCATCCCAAACGTGAGCCGCCGTTCGCTTCTCGGCCATGCCGCCATGTTGCTTCTCGGCTAGGGCTTCTTCGCTTCGCGCCTCGGCTGAGGGAAACGTGCTGACTCGCTTCCTTTCTTATGTGTCCCAGTTCTCGCTAAACGCGCCAAGAAGCTGCGCAAGGAGAACCCCGAGACGAACAAGGACCTCTACGCCGACCTCGAGCGCGCCGACTTCTCGTTCAAGTCTATCGTCACTCGCACCATCGCGAGGCCCTTTGTCATGCTAGCCACCGAGCCGATCTTGATGCTTGTTACCATCTACCTTTCCATCATGTGAGTCCCAGCGCCCGCTAGTTTTCAAGACGAA
This sequence comes from Leucosporidium yakuticum, assembly GCA_019775505.1. Taxonomy (NCBI): domain Eukaryota; kingdom Fungi; phylum Basidiomycota; class Microbotryomycetes; order Leucosporidiales; family Leucosporidiaceae; genus Leucosporidium; species Leucosporidium yakuticum. The sequence goes on from JACWFO010000251.1 coordinate 10,471, forward strand.
GAGCTGACCTCGGCGCTCTTTCTTCAACGCACACCTCACCACCCTCGACTTTCATCGCTTGATCGCACACCTTCATCTTCTCCCTATACAGCTACGGTCTACTCTACGCCCTCGTTCGTCCTTTCGCTCGGCGTTCGGCTTCGGAGCTTCGCTAACCTCCCCCTCCCCCCTCAGTTCTCGGTCTTCCCCATCATCTGGGAGAGCCTCCGTGGCTTCAACGCCGGAGAGAGCGGTCTCATCTTCATCGGCGTAGGAATCGGAACGACTCTCGGCGCCATCTTGAACATGATTGTGCAGCGCCACTACCGAGTCCTCGTCCCGCGATGGCACGGTCACCCTCCTCCTGAGGAACGTCTGTACGGTGCCATGCTTGCAGGACCTTTCCTCATCATTGGTGTATTCTGGCTCGGCTGGACCGGAAAGTGAGTTGTTCTTCGTCGTTTTGTCGAGTAGGAAGCCCTCGCTGACTCGCCGAGCAGGAGGCGGTTCGAGGAGGAAACGGTTGCTGACCCCGCTTCTCCCACAGCTACGCCTCTGTTCATTGGGCAGTTCCCGCCGTCGCCACCATCTTCATCGGAATGTCGTTTACCCTCGTTTTCATCTCCTTCCTTTCATACCTCATCGAGGTCTACCTCATGTACTCGGCGTCGGCTTTGGCGGCCAACACAATCCTTCGGTCGGCCGTCGGTGCCGCCTTCCCTTTGGCGAGTCGATTTCACCTCGCTTTGTCGTCGTGCTTCGCTAACCGTGTTCTTCGACCACAGTTCACGAGCCAGATGTTCGCCCGTCTCGGCGTCAACTGGGCTTGCACCCTTATCGGCTGCATCGCCCTACTCATTGCACCATCGCCGTTCATCTTCTACAAGTTCGGCCCTCGCATTCGCGGCAGCTCCAAATTTGCCCCTTGCCTCGACATTGCCATGCGGGAGCGAGTTGAGCGCGAGATGGAGGAGGAGAAGGGGCGCCGAAAGGAGCTGGTTTGAGCGCCGAGACGTCCGAAGACTGCTGGTTTTAGACATAGATAGCACCGAATAGAGCTTTGAGAAGCAACAGCATAATACATAGACAATCTTTGCCTTCTCCCCAGCGCTCGCGAGCCAGACGTGGGTTCGGCGCCGAGGTTCGGATTCTCCTGCTCGCTCGACCAAGCTCCCTTCGCCGGCTCAGAGTTGGCTTTCGACAGAAGAGAGAAACAAATGAGTTTATAACTTTCAGAGATGCGAGTCCTAAATACCCTCTACGAGCAACGCCAACAGATTAAACGACGACCTCCCCCTTTTCATACACGAAGTGACCCCGTCCCAGCCCTAATCCCCGCAAAAAGTGAAGTACACTGTAGTCTAAACGACCTCCTGAACCTTGGGCTCGAAGGAGTCAATCTTGTCCTCAGAAGTCGAATCGGTCGAGTGGTGCTCGCGACGACGCTCGGCGAGGTGCTCGTAGCCGGGAACGCGGCCAGCGAGAACATCGTCGGCGAGGACGGCGTCGGCGACGAGGGAGTTGTGGTCGGGGAAGAACTTGCTGAGCCCGATGTGAACGCTGGCAGCGACGATCATGCCGAAGACTGCGAAAGAGGGGGTGGGGTCAGCTTGCGCCGAGCGAGACTCGGAGGGGGCACAAAAACTCACCATCGGCCATGCAGTAGATGTACTTGGCTCCTCCAATATCGATCGATGAGTTGAGAGCGTTCTGGAGGAGGAGAAGGGAATTAGCGACGAGCAGACCAGGAGGAAAGGAGACGAGGACTCACGATCATGCCCGGCATGTTGGGGGCGATGGAGACGACGAGGGCGATGGCAGCGCGCCAGTTGACACCGTAGCTGAAGCGGTAGATGCCACGAGGGTCGTACAGCTCGGGAACGTTGTACTTCTGGCTCTTAACGACGAAGAAGTCGGCGGCGAGGATGGCTCCGATGGGAGCGAGGACGACTGCAAAGGTGAGAGAGAAGCGAGACAAAGTCAGTTATCTGAGCTCGCTTGACGACGAGCAGCTCCTCCTCACTGGAGTAGGCGCCCATGAAGCTGATGAAGGAGCCAGCGGTGGCGAGCTGTGAATGATGAGAGAGGTGAGCTCGAAGTACGAGATGAGAGCAAGGAAACCGAGACTCACGACCTTCCAAGGCGCGAAAGCCCAAACTCCGATGAAGACGGCGAAGATCTGACCGCGAAGGATGTTGACCCAGCGAGGGAAGAGGGTGGTAAGATCGTTGGCCGAAGAGATGGAGTTGGCGGTGATGTTAGTTCCAACGTTTCCGAGCGCCCAGGCTGTCGGGTTTGAAGCGAGTCAGCGTTCTGCACCTGGCTCGGCGAGACTCAAGTGCGAGCAAGACTCTGCAACTCACCAGCAGCGCAGACGAAGGCGGCAAGACGGCCACCGTGCGATCCCTCCCACTTGTCGATGATGTCGAAGGGCTGCCAGAGGATCTCTCCGTAAATCTCTTGAGTCATGTTGGAGGCGATGGCGCCGAAGAGGGAGGTGATGCACCACAGTGCGGGTACGAAGAGCATTTGCATCCAGGCCGACGTCTCCTTCTTCGAGTAACGCGAGAAGTCGCCGATGTTGCAGGCCATGGTCGACCAGGTGCCCATACATGCGGTGACGGCTGTCATGAACGCATACCAGGCGGGAAGGCCGGAGAGGGTGGATGGAGCGCGAAGGACGGCCGAGGCGCGGTCGCCAGCCTCGTGAATCGACCACGCCATGGTTCCGATGGCGACGAGGGGAAGGAGGATACCCTTGGCGAGAAAGATGGGGCGGAGCTTGGAGGGGTGGACGAAGACGAAGGGGAGTTGCATGCTGTGAAGCGAGAGCACGATCAACACTTAAACCGAATCTAGAGTCGAGAAAGACTCACAGCCAGAAGAGGAAGAAGCAGAGCATAGAGCTCGAGTCGGTGCCGGCCGAGGCAGGGAGGTGGTTGGGGAAGGTTCGGAAGCTGGGCCAGATGGCGATGAGCATGAGCTTGACACCAGTTCCTCCTTGATAGGTGTTGATGGAGAACCAGAACCAGGCGATGACCATGCGACTGTGGAGGCGAAATCGACCGGTCAGCGCCTCATCGAGCAGATTCGCCGAAAGTCTCTTCGAAATCCCACTACAGCTTCCTACTCGGTCGCTCAACGCCTCGGTCGAGAACGAAACCGTAGATGGAGCGCTTGGAGTCGCAGGCGGGGGGTAAACGGGGGAAAGAGACTCACGATACGACGGCGAAGCGGGCGAGGTTGTAACCATAGGCAGCCCTCGCGGTAACAGCGAAGGGAGTATGCAGGCGAGCGCCGATGATTCCGTTGAGCACAATAACGGTACTGAGGAGGACCGCGCCCGTGAAAATGGCCAACATCGACTCCCACCTGAGTAGGAGAGGCGTCAGCAAGTTAAGCGCGCTCGGCCGAGCAGCGGCAACGCACCAAGTAAGTCCCAGAGCGACGAATGAGGCGACACCCGACCATTGACCAGCATTCACGAGATCGGAGAACCTGTAGTAGCGCAACGTTAGCTGCTGCTGTCTAGTAAATCGGCAGTTGTACCCACCAGTAAGCGGCGAACGTCGCCGTGGTCCAGGTGCGCTCCTCGGGCTTGACGGGTTCCATATCGGTGTTACTCTGGGTGAGGAGCGGCGGTCAGTTTCGAGCTTCACAGTCGCCGAAGAACCGCCTCACGTAGATGTCCTCGGGGGCGAAAGCGGAAGGCGCCTTGTCGAGTTGCCATGCCTTGAGTGAGGTGGCTTTCTCCTTGAGAGTGTAGCTGGATGTCTGTACCATGATGCGCGAGAGGCGGGAGACGGTGAAGGAGGGAGACGAGACGAGAAGTGAAGGAGAGGAAGGAAAGCAGCGAAACGTCCCATCCTTGGCTTCACATGCACTTCCTCCTTATCTAGGACCGCTGATTCTCGATTCGGTTCGCCCGCTCCTTCTCCCATGTCTCAGATACTGAAGCGCGGGGTAAGCAGGAGGAGAAGAAGGGGATGACTGGCGCTAAGGAAGGCTTCCGATGCACACGAGTCTATCGAAGCTTCGTTGGATGTAGATCAGTCTGCCCTCTGCCCCCTGCTACCCTCAGCCAGCATGCAGGCGAGCTGTACGAGGCGAAGAACGGCGAAATCGCTCGGTCAGGGCGACAGATCTGGCCTCTCGCTCGTTCGACCGTCCGCCTTCGCCGCTCGCTCTGCAAGTAGAAGCTACTAAGTACAGGGAGATTCCAGAAAGTGTACGTCGTCAGAGTCGGCCGTTCGTCGGGGCGCCCGCTGCGCTGTACTTCGGCCGCCGCCTTTTCGAACGATGAGCCTTGCTTCGGCGCTGAGAGAGGACGCTGTAGCGCGATACTGAGTCCAGCATGGGCCTACAGCTTGATGTGCGCCCTCTTTATTCTTTGCAGCGCGTTTGACAGCACCAGGTGAAGCAATAGCTGCCGAATCACCCTTCGGCGACCTCGCAGCTCCTCCAAGCGACCAATCTGCTCTTCTCCGTCTCCTCCGCTGCTGCTCACCCTTCCCCCACGTCTTTCAAACGTTTGATACCCGCCGATACGCAATCGCAGATCTGCATCTGGAAACGAGGTCGAGAGCCTGAGCCTCCCCGACGTTCGGCGGAGGTGGCGACCGACTCCCGAGTCTCGAAAGGTGCGTCTCGACAGCGCGCGTAGATAGCGAGCTGGCTGAGGATGTGTAGATACAAGTCTAGCAGCAGCAAGCAGCTCTCCCGACTCTCCTCAGACCGTCCCAGCATCGTCAGCCCGTTTCCTCTGAGTCTCAATTCTCGGCTCGCCCGCTCGAAGTCGCGCTCGAAGCAAGACAACGGAATGCGCTCTAGGATTAGCACTGCGTGGTATCGGTACGGAGAAATGCGAAGTGTAGTAGAAGGAGAGAACGTCTAGAAGGCGGGCTGAGGGCACGTCACTCCCGGAAGGACCGAGGGGACAGTTCGACCCGTTACTCTGTGAGAAAGCGAGGCGAGAGGGTCAGCAGGGAGGTCAAGGAGAGGACGAAAGCTGAAGAAGACGAGGAGAGCTCACCTGTAGTTCTGTGAGAAAAGCGAGGGCGAAGGTCAGCGTAACGAACAAGACGGCGAGCGGAGGGCGACGACTTACATGCTGAACGACGGCGAGGATGTTGACCTGATCAGCAGCCGTGTTGCCGTTCGGGTAGTAGAGACTGTATCCGTCGCTCTGCGAAGTAGAAGAGGGAGGTCAGCCAGCGAAGCGAAGCACCGTCGCAGAATGCTCCTCGCGCCAGTCGCGAAACAAATCGTACGAGACGGCTCTGCTTGTGAGGAAGAGGAAGGAGAAAGGCCGTACATGCGTTACGAAAGCACAGCACTGAGCATCGTGACCTTGGATGTCCCAAATGAGGCTGCCGATGTAGGAAGTCGCCTCGATGGCGGCGAGGTAAGAAGTGAGCGAGTCACCTCCATTGGTGGTGGTCCAATCGTATTCTGCACGAGTGAGAGGTGGTCTCAGTAAGTTCCATCTCATAAGCTCTGACAGAAGAGGGCAAAGGCCAAGGAGCGAAAGCGAGCGCGAGGGAGATGGTCGGCGGAGACGAAGCGATCGTCGAGGAGGGGGCAGATGAAATGAGGAGGATGAGGAGGGGGAGACGAAGGATGACATACCTCCCAAGATGAAACTCTTCTTGGCAGCAGTAGCGAGAGGGATCTGAGCATTGAGAAGAGCGACGTTGCGTGGGTACTTCGGGCCGTGGAGTCAAGGTCAGCGCTCGTTCGGCCGTTAGCAAAGCGTAGATCAACGTAGACGTACTCCATGATCCGTCATGATGTCGACCGTGCTGACGTTCAGCCCGGGAGCGGTGGCTTTAGCTGTTGGACGGGAAGCAGGGTCAGCTCGGCTTTGAGACGACGACAAGGGAGAGGACTCGACTTGAGTAGTTGTAGAAACCATCCGAGCCGTCCATGATGAGTTGGTTAGGAGCGATGGACTTGATGTAGCTGGTAATCGAGCTGGTCCAAGTAGCGGGAGGGTAGCTGCGAGGAAGAAGCCGAGGTCAGTCTCGCTCGCCGCCGAGTTATAGCGCGAGTTATAGCGCAGTGACGACTCACCCTTCCTTTCCAATGTACGCTCCGAGCTCGTTTCCAGTCTCCCACATCATGATGGTGGGGTCTTGAGCGTAGGTGAGTCCGTTGTAGGAGTTTTGGTGGGTGAGGTCTGGGAGGGCGAGAGGGGAGCGGTCAGCCGAGGTGAACGGGAGTCGAACATTGCGCAGGAGAATCTGAAGAAAGGAAACATACAGACGTAGATGTATTGCTGTGGAAGGCGTCGCGTCGACGAGAAGGCGTCAGCTCAGAGCCCGGGGACGGAGGGGAGTGCTCGACGACCGAGGTGCGAGAGCGGAAGACTCACCTTGTAGGCAGCGATAGCCTGAGCGTTGCTGTAGAACAGAGTACCCCAATTGCCCGTGTTGAGTCCGAGCCAGCGCAAGAAGGTGTACTTGCCGCCCGTGTAGCTGCGAGAAAGGGGGTGGTCAGTTTTGAATCGCGCTTCTCTCGTGAGCCCTAGAACTCACTAGTCGTAGTCGTCGGTGAGAGGGAGAATCACTCGAAGGCCGTACTGTCCAGCTGCGTAGATGACATAGTCGTAGATATCCCACTGCGAAGAAAGGGAGGGGTCAGCTTAAGCTTCTTCTGCGCCAGAAAGGGCGAAAGTGAGCGACCTACGTGAGCTCCAGTGGCGAAGACGCCGAGAGCCGTCTCGGACGAGTAGGTCGATCCAACGCTGGTACCGCACGACGTAAGGCGAACCTGTAAAAAGCGAGGAAGGTCAGCTCGGCGCTCGAGGGGTAATGCGAGGAGGAAATGGAACGCACCGTGTTTCCTCCCATAGCAACGGCAATGGCGAGCGCCTCCCGGACCCTTCCCTTGTCGGTGTACTCCCCCTTGGGAAGCCCGACGTTCTCGTCGTTGCACATCCCTGCACGAACGCCGAAGGTCAGCGATCGGTTCTCTTCACCGAGCGGCAAACGCGGCGGAGGGCATCGAGCAGTGAGGAGACGAACAGTAAATGTCTGCGAGGGATTAAAGAGAGGTGAGCGATCATCAAGGAGCGAGTGAGGGCGGGGAAAGGACTCACTGGCTCCGACGACCCTAAACGCCGTTCCATCAAGAGCAAGTCCTTGCCCCGTCGCTGCTCGCTTGACGAACGAGGTGGGCTTAGGAAGGGTTCCAGTGCCGCTGATCATCTGCGAGACGACGTAAGTAGGAGCGCAAGTGCCGCTCGTGGTCGTCGAGGAGGCCGCGATCGACGTCGTGCTGGAGCTTGCTGGCGTTGTCGTGGTCGTCTTTGCTGTGGTCGTGGTGGTCTTTGTTGTCGTTGTAGTCGACTTGGAAGTAACGGGTGTGGTGCGCGGCGTGGAAACTGTGCGAGTCGAGCGAATGAGAGCGGGGCGGCGAAGGGAGGGATGGGTAGCGGGTCAGCGTCTGCGATGAGGCGGCCTAAAGAGGTCACATCAAAAGCATGAGAATGAATCGAATTACTCACGCTTGATGGCCGTGGAAGCTATGGACGAAACGACCGCGAAGAGGCAAGTCAGCGGAGTTCTTCTCGGCGCCGAGGTGAAGGCGAGCGCGAAACTCACAAGTCTTAGCGGTCGTGGTTGTCGACTTGGTGGTGGACTTGCTCGTGGTCTTGCTCGTTGTAGTAGCTGCGAGAAGAAGGACGACGGCGAAAGTGCATTTCAGCGACTCGGCGCGAACGAAAGAAGGTCGTCGATCGAGCGGCTGGAGAGCGAAGACTAAGCTCACCCTTGGTCGTGGTGGTAGTCTTCTTGCTGGTGGTGGTTGAACTCTTCTTGCTCGTGGTAGCTGCTCGGAGGGAGGTCAGCGATACTTCGAGGGGACGGCCGAGGCAAGGCTCACTCGTTTTGGCGGAGGTCGTCGCTGAGGGGAGCACGAAGTCAGCTCTGCTCGAAAGAAAATAACCAGAACAAGCTCACTCTTCTTTGACGTCGTAGTAGCTGGTAACGCTAGCACAAGAGGGTCAGTGTGAGCGCCGAGGTCGAAAGCGGAAGAGAGAACTTGCTCCGTGGCGTCGCCGCTGTAGTCAAATCGAGGAGGTCAGCTTCAGGCCGTAAAGAGCTACATTCAAGAGCACTCACTGCTCTTTTTCGTCGTTGTAGTTGACTTCTTGGTGCTTGCTGCGAAGGAGGAGAGGCATGCGCAGCCTGTTCAGCACGTGAGGGCCCCAAGGGCTGTAAGGAATGATAGCAGCTCACTGGTAGTAGTCTTCTTGGTGGTGGTAGTAGCTACAACTTTGAAACAGCGTCAGCGAGGCAGCCAAGCCAGCGAGCGATAGATACGGCTTACCCCTCTTGGAGTTGATCCTCCTCTCCAGCCTCAACGCCGTTGGAACGGCGACAGCTGGCGGCTCCTCGTCGTCCTCAGCATCGGTTCCCGTCCAGCCAGCAATTCCGCTCAGCCCCCCAGCCTGTCCCGCCTCGAGCTCGAACCCTTCCCCCGCCCAGATCGCACCGAGCGAGCTTTGTTGTGTTGCTTCGCCGTCTCCGCGAGCGCTGAGCTCGTACTGGTGATCCTGTCGAGCTCGTTCACGCTTGGGAAGTGCTTGAGAGTGTACTGAGTCGGCGAGGACGAGGAGAGCGCCGAGCGAGAAGAGCGAGAGGCGATAGAAGCGAGCCATCGTGCTGGGCGAAGGGAGCGAGAGAGGGCGGCCTGGCTGATAGAAGGAGGAGACGGCGCTTGATCAGCCGGGGCGACTGGGGTGAGCGCGTCCTGTAGCGCTGTAGGCGAGTCGGGCGAAAGGTGAAAGAGAAACGAAAGAGTTGGTAGAAGCCAACCCTCTCCCTTTCGACTTCGGAGCGGAGGCGCGTCTCGGCCTTCGCAATCGACTCCCCTTCCAGCGCCCAGTTCTGCACCAAAGCCGTTCGAGCGAGGTATGCGATGGCTTCCAAATGTTTGTTGCAAGCTGCTGTTGCTGTATCGAAGTATCCTGCTCGCTTCGCGCCCGTGCAAAAAAGTCGGGGCAGACTTCGCGGCTTGCTCTTTTCGCTGAAGCTCTCGCGTCGCTCGTGTAGCTCCGGAGTTCGCAAGAAGGTGACAGGAAAGGATGTAGCAAAGTATGATATTGCGCCGACCTCTGCTCGAATTCTACACACAAACGAATGCTAAGGACGAGTTCAGAAAGGCTCGCAGCCACCAGGCGCGACGCACAGCTTCTCGAAGGCTAGCTGTAAACGGCAAGCTCGAGAAGCCCGACAGCCACTCCAGACGGAGGGCAGGCGCGAGCGCGCCGAGGTCATCGAGCGTCGCTCTCCATCCCCTCGCGAGGACGGAAAAGACGACGGAAAGCTTCTC
>JACWFO010000252.1:0-64640 GCA_019775505.1 Leucosporidium yakuticum
CTCGGCGGGAGAGGAACGGCTCTCCTCCTCCTGGCCTCCTCTTCCATCCGTTCTCGCTCCCACCTCCTTCTTCCCTCCTCCCACTCCCACTGTTGTCTCGCCGCCATCATCTCCGAATGCCTCCTCGCCTCGTTCAACTCCCAATGCCTCCTTGCTTCCTCCCGCTCCCTGTGCAGCTTTGCCTCCTCCAACTCGCGCTGCTTCCTTTCCTCCTCAATCTCCTCCAACACTTGCTTCTCCCCAGCGGTCAACTCTTCCACCTCTGGCGAGTCTTCTGACCATTCCGGCGTCGCGCTCGACTCGGCGTCGGGCTCGGCGGGCTCGGCGAGGGGATTGTCGTCCGAGCGGAGTCTCGCCTGCACTCCTGCCTCTATCTTCCTTCGAGTGTCCATCCTTTACGAATGCAAGACGCTGCGAACGAGCTGGAAAAGCGTCGAAGCCCGAAGGAGAGGGGCGAATTCCGTGGAGGAGGTTTGAGCGAGAGAGGAGCGAAGAGCGGACTTCGAGGGAGAGAGGGCGAGTTGTAGGCGAGTAGGCGGGTGTCGTATAGTGATTTAGGTCTGTAGCTGATCCAGAGAAGCTGTCCTCGAGCCGAGCAGAGCGAGAGAGTCGAACGAGTCGAGACGAGTGAATGGCAGGAGGGAGAGAGGCGAGCGAGGTGAAAGTCCTCGACGTCGAGACGTGGCTGCAAGGAGCGGTGACATGTTGGGTGATGCTCAGCTTTGAGCCGAGTAGATAGCTACAGAACCGAGTGTACAAGACCTCGCCTTGCCGTCTGTAGAACTCTCACTCGCCGACAAAACGAGCGCCGAGGGGGAAGGGTTCGCAGCTTGGTGAGCCGTTGAGCACGACTTGCCGCTCCAACAGCGTCTGGTTGCAGCCCGTACCATCACACCCAGACCTACTCACCCATTACATCTCTGCAGTTACCCTCAATCATCCTCTAGCGCCGAGGAGAAAGGGGAAGAGTCGGCGCGAAAATTGGGCTGCGCTTCTCTTCCTCCTCCCTCATCTTGCTCGTTGTACTATTGACCCCGAGCTGCTGGCTGGCTACTTGACTACAGCACTACAGCTTCAACCACTTCTGCTTCTCACTCGCTTGCCCCCAGAGCCACCGGACAAGCACCGGAACCGGCGTCAACTCGGCTGAGGAAGATTGGGCGAGACTCTCATTCGCTGAAGGGCTGAGGTGACCAGAGGGAGGGCAAGGCTGATGAGGGGGCGCCGAGAGGGGGCCCAGAGGGGCACAGGAAGCCCAGGGATCTTCATCTGTATCTCAACAGGCTCATGAGCTTCCGGAGGTCACTCGCTTTCCAGGCGCCAGAGAGCCCCACCTGGGCGACTCCGTGGGGCCTCGGTTCCCAGCGCGTTGGGCAGCGTTGGAAGCGTGCAGAATCTTCTACTGAGGGGACCTTAGAGGGGAGCAGGTTCGGCGGTGTAAGGTGAGTTCAGTTTTCGTCTTCTCGATATCTCACCTGTAGCTGACTACTCGACTACAGCTCTTGCAAGTGCTTCGACGCAAACGTGACTTTGATCGAGACTCGCCCCCCCACAGGGAGATGGTCCTCCGCTGGAGACTGCCCAGGCCCCGAGCCAGCAGTTTTGTCTCCCTTCCTTTCGCTCTTCTCCTTCTTCTCCATCCCATCAAGCTTCGCTCGCACACCTCGCACACCTCTATCGCCACCTTCTCAACCCTTTACCGACTACCCAGCTCCCCTCTCTCTTCATATGAAGCCCTTCAGCGCTCCTTGGGGCGAGTCCCTCACTGGAATCCCTCTGGTGGTCACTTCGACTGTGGTGAGTGGCGTGCATGGCTCTGCTCTTCGTCCATCGCTAACCCTCGTCTTCGCCCGTAGGGATGTGCTGCTGGATTCCTGCTCTTTGGGTGAGCTTCGAACGCCGACGACCAAGAGCGAGAGCGCCGCGCGCGCCGCCCTCGAGCTTCTTGGCCTGTACTGACTGTCTGTTCGCCTCTCCAGATACGACCAGGGTGTAGCAAATGGTGAGTATTCCCTCTCAATATCGTCTCAATATCGTTGATCTCTGCGTCTGCTGACGCTCTCTTCCGCTTCTCAGCCCTCACCCAGAACGCCGAGTTCAAAGTCCGTTTCGCTTCCCTCTTCACCAATTCCTCCCTCCTCGGAGCCACCCTCGGCATGTTCGTCATTGGAGCCTTCGCTGGAGCCATGGCCAACTTTGCTATCGGTAACAAGCTCGGTCGTCGGCCTATGATCTTTCTCGGCGCCTTGGGAACTTTGATCGGTGCTGCTCTTCAGACTGGTGAGTCGGGCTTGCTGCTTTACAGCGCTTCTTTCATCTCATGTAGAGCGACGACGCCTCACTTGCATGTTGGATCGCTCGCAAGGACGACGAGAAGCTGACCGAGCCCTCCCCTTCTCTAGGAAGTATCGATCTCGCCATGTTCATCGTTTCCCGCCTGATCAACGGTTTCGCTGTCGGAATCCTCACCTCCATCGTCCCCGTCTACGTTGCTGAGATCTCGAAGGCTTCCATTCGAGGTGAGTCGTGCTTCGGCGCCGACCCGAAAAGAGCTAATCTCCGTTTCTTTCGCCAGGCATGATGATGAGTCTCGAGCTCGTGTTCTGCGCTTCAGGTCTTATGACAGCGTTCTGGGTTAGCTTCGGATTCGCCAAAACCCCCGGAGCTCTCGGTTGGTAAGTCGAGTCCTGATGTTTCCTCCAAGTCGATTCGCGCTCTTGCTGACCCTTCGCTGCTCGCAGGCGCATGCCCCTTGCCATCCAGGCTATCCTCATCCTCATCACCCTCTTCTGCCTTCTCTTCACCCCTGAGAGTCCTCGTTACCTCATCGAGGTCGGCCGCAAGGAGGAGGGCTTCCAAATCATCCGTCGTTTCCACGGAGAGGAGTACGCCGTCGCTGCCATGGTCGAGATTGAGCAGGCTATTGCTCTTGAGCACGCCACCGCCGTCAAGGGATGGTCTTCTGCCTTTGCTAACAACGGACAGGGTGAGTCTCGACTCGGCGTTGGCTCGGCGAGGGCATCGGCGCTGATCTCGTTTCTTCTCTCCCTACCTGTACCTCCTTACTCCAAATCCCCCATCACACTCCACTCTTCTACTATTCTCCACCCACAACCTCCAACTCATCCCGCTCCCCCCCCTTCCCTCCCCTTTCGGCACCTTCAGCCTTCCGCTACCGCACCATCCTCTCCATCGGAGTCAACATCATGCAGCAGGCTACCGGAGTCAACATGGCGACCTACTACGCCGGAACCATTTTCATCGACGCCATCAAGATGGACCCTTCCAAGGCCTCGCTCGCCCTCGGTGGACTCGGGATCGCTGGACTCGCCGCCACCGCGTTCGGATGCTTCGTCCTCATCGACCGCATCGGACGTGTACGCACTCTTATGCTCGGATCCTTCCTCCAAGCCGTCGGAATGTGTCTCCTCGCCGGTGGAATCGCTCACATCGAGGTCAAGGCCGCTGGATACCCCGCCGCTCTCGGATTGTACCTCTTCATCTGCGCTTTCTCGATGACCTGGCTTCCTGTTGGATGGTCGTACGCTTCTGAGAGTGAGTACACGATATCCCGTGCTCTCAATTACCCTCCGCGACCACGATAGCTGACCTCGGCGCTTTCTCAGTCTCCGCTCTTGCCGTTCGTTCGCAAGCTGCTGCTCTCGGTGCCGCCGCTCAATACATTTTCAAGTGCGTACATCTCTCTGCCTTCCCCGTCTGAACTGCTGCTGACTCCCCTTATCTCTGCAGCGTGAGTTCTCGGCGATACTCCTTGCTCGACTTGCCTCGCGAAGGTCATCAAGCTGACCCTCTTCCTTCCTTCATCGCAGTTCCTCATCGTTGAGGTTACTCCCATCGGAATCACCGTGAGTCTAACATACGACGGAAAACGTGGAAGCCTTGCTGACCCGACCTCCCTTCGCAGAACATCGGGTGGAAGTTCTACATCCCCTTCGCCATCATCAACGCTGCTCTCATCCCCATCCTTTACGTACGTCTACAATCACCTTCACCCGCCGTTCAGTACAGCAGCTGACCTCTCAACGTCCTCCTCCCACAGTTCTTCTTCCCCGAGGTCTCCAACCTCTCGCTCGAGGAGGTCGACGGTCTCTTCCAAGGCGGCAAGGTCACCATGCGTCGCTCTCCTCACGAGCGCGCTGCCATCTCCTACTCGGCCGAGGATTCGGCTCGTCACGCCGACAAGTCTGTCGCCGAGAAGGGATCGTTCGTCGAGAACGCTTAAGATATCGTACGTCGCATATGGTCAAAACGCAACGGATTATAGTTACTGGTGTAGATTTAAAGGGCATACTGTTATCAGGACATTTCGGAACCTTCAGACTTGGGACGGAGGCGAAGGAGAGTTGCGCTCGGCTGCTCGGCGCTCGTTTCTAGTTCAACTACTAGCTCTCCTTCTGCTTCGAAGCGTCCGTCTCGGGGCTCTTGGGCACGCTATCAATACAGACTGTTCTCCTCGAGCCTCCCCTCCCACAAACCTCTGCAGCTTGAGCAGAGGGAAGCGAAGCAAGAGCGCCGAACGCCACTGCGACCGTCTGGTGAGTTCGTCCTTCGCGAGAGCTTCAGCTGCCCCTCAGTGGGGGAAAACAGGTTACAGAGCTGAGGGGAGCACCCTCAGATATTCTCGACAAGGCGAAAGCGTGGACCCCTCTCCCTCATCCCGAGCGACTCGGCTGCGTCACAGCTTGGCCTCTCTCGCATCGCTTCGTCTCCAGTCAATCACACGACAGCATCAGGTAAGCAGCTAAAGAGGTGCAGAAGAAAGCTCTTTGTAGCGCTGCAGCACCCTGCAGCCTCAGATCTCTGATGAGCTACATCGCTGACCCGCCTTCTGCTCGCAGCCAACGACCAAGATGGCCTTCTCGACGGCCGACAAGGGCAAAGGACGAGCGCCAGAAGCTGTAGCACATTCAACAGACTCGGATACATCTCCTCTACTACCACCCGACTCGCCCAAACCCTCTACCCACACCTCTTCAACCACTCCTCAGCGCAAGAACCGCCTCCGCCACGGACGAGGACCTCTGATCCGCGACTCTGATGACGAAGGATCCATAGGATCAGAGTCGAGCCGTCGTCCTCGCTCTAGGTCAGGCTCGCTGCTGTACGGTATTCGAAGAGGTGGCGCAGCGACGACGACTCAGGTCCTGTGCACCTTGCTCGGGGTCTTCTTCGTGACCCTCCTCCTCGCTCTCGCTCTCCTACACCTTTGGATCGGCCATGTCATCTCGGAGCAAGGCAACCATGGCGACGTCGAAGATATGGCCCAACGGGGAGTCCTCTTTGCGGGGCCTTCCGCGGTTCGCTTCGTCCACGGCGGCGAGGATGACAGCAGCGCGGTGATCGTCGAGTTGGATGGTATGGCCGGAGTGGATGTTAGGAAGGCGTTGGACTGGGAGAGCAAGGACGAAGGAGGATGGCTTCGTCGAGCAGAGGGACGGATCGCGAGGTGGGGAGTTCGCCAGCTCGGAACCGTCAGCGTTGGGATTGAGCGAGTGATGCTCTTCGATGCTCATGAGGATATCGAGGAGGCTCGCCAGCTCGTCGTTATCGAGGACGTCGACCCGATTCGCCTCCCCCTCTCCTACCCCAGCCAGGCCAACCCTCTCCCACGGATGCATCCCTTCACCCTTCGCGTTCCCGTCTCCTTCCCTACACCCGAAGCTCTCGCCGAAGTCGCCAAGAAGGCGTGGGATGACCGAGAGTACCGTGCTCGGATTGAGGTCGACGACATCCTCGTCAAGCTCGGAGGCGCTGAGACGAGGGGACTGTTCGGCACGCTGGCGAGGAAGCTTGGAGGGGTGACTGTTGGTCGAGTAGCTCGCGAGATAGCTGGTACAGGTAAGATCTCTCGACTGCAGCCTCTCCCCGCTCTCGCTGACCGAGCCCCCTTCGCAGTGCCCGATCTCCCCGGTGCCTCCGACCCTTCCTCCCTCGTCAACCTCACCTCGTACAACATCTTCGAGACTCGCTCACCCTCTCATCCCAATACGACCGTCATCGGGCTCTCCGCCAAAGCCGAGCTGAGCAACCCCCTCACCCCCCTCGTCGAGTCCGGTCGACTGCCTTCGTTCGCCTACGGCATTCCCTTCCGGCTCCCCGTCGCCGTCTACCTCCCTCTCCCCGCTCCCAACATCCCTCCCGCCTTCCGCCATCACAAGGAGAACGACACTGCCCCCGAACCTTCCTCCGCCGTCCTCCTCGCCAAGCTCTCCACTTCGCCCTTCTCCTTCCCTCTCGAAGCCAAGACCGCTCCGCTCTCTATCGCTGGTCACCTCGTTCCCGCCGGCAACCTCACCCACGCTCGTGGAACCGAGCCTCCTCCTCTCGCCGGTGCTCTAAGTCGCTTCGTCAAGCGTTACCTGGCGGGCAAAAAGAACAAGGTGCTCGTTCGTTATGACCCCGAGCCGGAGGACAAGAAGGACATCCCTCCAGCCGTCGTCGCCGAGATCCTCGACGGCGTCGACATTCCTGTCGAGTTCCCCGGTAGCGAGGGTCACGAGGAGCTCTTCAAGAACCTCAAGATCGAGGATATGAAGATCAAGATCGCGGGAATGGTGTCCTCGCCGCTCAGCATGATGGGTATTGCGACGGGCGAGGATCCCGAGGGCGACTTGCTCTGCTCGGGCAAGGTCGTTGGCGAGGTCAACCTGCCGCCTCAGTTCGCTCAGCTCGTCAAGAGCCTCGACGTCGGAGCCATCTGGCCCGATGTATTCGTCTACGACGGCGCCCTACCTCGTGAAAGCGACTTAGCAAGGAGGAGCCTCGACGGCCAGCAACTCGCCTTCAACCCGCCCGAGTCGGACCCTCCCCTCTTCGCCTCTTCGTACCCTCCCAACCCTACTCCCGCCTCCGCTTTCGCTCGTCTACGCCCCACCTCTATGATCCCCGCCAGTACGACTCACTTCCCCGGCAACAGCACTCACAACGCCACGACCATCATTTCGGCGACTTTCGTCGACGCTCCCCTCTACCTTCTCGCCGGCCGCGCTGATGTCTTCCGTCGCTTCGTTGGCAAGATCATCTTTGGTCAACCTGGTACCAAAGTTAAGGCGGGTGTGAGGGGAGTTACTGAGGTGCAAGTTGGGCTGGGAGGATGGGGTCAAGTTGGAGTCGAGGACATGCCGATTGAGGGCGAGTTCTGGGTGGGTGCGGGCGGAGTCGAGAGCTTGTTGGGTTGAGAGTTGTATAGAAATACCGTCGTGTTTGCTTGTCTGTATCCACTACATCTCTGTTTTACCTCTTTGTCCGACCAGAGAGCGTTCGGCGAACTTACTTCGGCTCTCGCTTCTCTCCTGCGCCTACAGACCCAACCTACTTCACTACAGCTTGCGCTGATGAGAGGCGAATACCCCTCCCTTCATTCTTACATCACTACATCGCACTTCCCCGGGAGCCGATGCACCCCTCTCCCCACCTCGCTCCTCTCGGTGCCGTCTCTCTCTCCCTTCGCCTTCGCGACGCCCTCTCTTCGCCTTCGCCACCTCGCTGCTCGCCGCTCAACTCCCACCAACGATGGAAACGACGACTTACGACCCTACAACGTTCCATCCGACCTACATCCCCGCCTACCCGCCTCTGAGCTTCAGCCCAGCTGCTCGCTCTTCCTTCACCACAGAGACGGATTGGCTAAGCGCGTCCAAGCACAGCGATAAGGGTTTGCTGAGGTCGGGGATGAAGGGCGCAGAGCAGGAGAAGGAGTCGGGGACGCTGCAGAGACGACTCAAGTCGAGGCATAGTGAGTTACAGCGTCTGAGGAGGGCGAGGGGGAGAGGGAGAGCGATGCAGCTGACGGCGTTTTGCTCGGCGGCAGTCTCTATGATCTCGATTGGTGAGTGAAGAGCCACAGTAATGTCAGGAGAAGCTTGGCTGACCTCGATTCCCTGCAGGTGGTGTAATCGGGGTGAGCTTGAGGGTGGGAGAAGCGCGTTCGCCGACCGAGCTGATCCGCGTTCGTAATTCCTCAGACTGGCCTCTTCTTGGGCACAGCACAGGCTTGTGGGTAGCGAACTTTGCTCTACAAGCTACAGCGCTGACCTCTTCTCCTTCACAGTGCAAAAGGGAGGTCCTGCTGGGCTTCTCATCGGCTATGCTTTCATGGTGCGCTCGCTCTTCATCACCGACAAAGGCAGTAGCTGAGGACTCAAAAACAGGGAATCATTGTCTGCGCGATGATGGTCGGATTGGGCGAGATGATAAGTGCACTACCGCTTGCTGGAGGGTACGTTTCGCCCCTCGGCGATGGGACTTGCTTCGGCGAGAGTTTGAACCCGTGCTAACGCAACGGCTTCTCCTCCGCAGACATATCACTCTCGCAAGAAGGTTCGTGAGCGAACCCTTCTCCCTTGCCTTGGGCTGGACATACTATTACGACTGGGGTGAGCCGCTCTCTTCTCCCTCGCGTCCCTCCGTCGCGCTGATCACGCTTGCTTTCGCAGCTCTCTGCCTTCCCGCTGAGCTCAACGCGGCGGCCGTTCTCATCGGATACTGGAACAGCGAGATCAAGTGAGTGATTCGAAGCTTGCGAGCGCTTTTGCAGAGCTAACAGAGGCCTTCCAGCTCCTCGGTCTTCATCGCCGTTTGCTTCGTCGGCGTCGTCGCCATCAATCTCGGCGGGACAAGGGTATACGGAGAGGCCGAGTTCTGTAAGCTGCGACCTTTGCTGGAAAGAGACTGACGCTGACTCCTTCGTCGCTCGCAGGGTTCGCAGGGTGAGTTGCCGACCTTGCTCTTCGAAACCGCCGACTAATCGCTTTAAGCAGGATCAAAATCATCACTATCATCGGGCTGATCATCCTTGGTATCGTTATTGACACTGGCGGAGTTCCATCGAAGGAGTGAGCTCCCTTTTCTCGCTGCTTTTGAGCCGAGCTGACCTCTCTCCCCATCCCCTCCAGTGTCATCGGCGTGCGCTACTGGCATGCTCCCGGTCCATTTGTCGAGTACCTAGGTATCAAGGGAGATCTGGGCAAATTCTTGGGTGCGTTTGAGCTCGTCTTGTCTTCCCTTGAGACCGTCAACTGATGCTCGGCGACTCTCGACCAGGGGTCCTCGCCGTCTTCACGCAAGCCGCCTTCTCGTACTCCGGCACAGAGATCGTCGGTGCGCGCGATAGCTCCCTATTTCCCTTGTCTTGATCGCTCACCCGTGCTCTCTACAGCCATCGCCGCCGCCGAAGCTCAAAACCCCAAGCTGTCGTTGCCGAGAGCCATCAAAGTCGTCTGGATCCGCGTCTTACTCTTCTACATCGCCTCCTCCGTCATAATCGGTCTCATAGTTGCATCGGACGATGTCCGGCTGGGTCGCAACGATGGTACAGCCTTCTCCTCGCCTTTTGTCATCGCCATCGAGGAGAGCGGAATCAAGGCGAGCTCGCCTCTCTCCTCGCCCTTGCGCGTTTCGACCCAGCTGACGCTCTCCCACAGGCGCTACCTCACATTATCAATGCGGCGATCCTCACATCCGCCTGGAGTGCGGCCTCTTCCAACCTTTTCACCTCGAGCCGCTCGTTGTTCGGACTTGCAATGAACGGCCAAGCTCCTCAGGTTCGTCGCTTGAGCTTCGAAGAGTAGCTCCCTGCTGATCATCGCTCTACTACAGATCTTCACCCGCGTCTCGAGATGGGGTTTGCCCTACTACGCCCTGTTGCTGAGCATCGCCGTCGGTTTTCTCAGCTTCATGAGCGTGAGTTTGCTCCGCTTTCGCGGGAACGCCTTCGCTAACCCCTCTGCTTTACAGGCGGGATCTACGGACGCTGCGACCGTCTTCACCTAGGTGAGTCATCAGTCACGCCTGCGAAGGCTTCTCTCGACTCCCGACCGAGCTGACCTCGGGGTTCGCCACTCGGCGCAGCTCCTTCAAATGGCGTCATGCAGCATTATGTGTACCTGGTGCGGTATCTCATTCATCTATCTTCGTGAGTCAACTCCATTGTTGTAGCTCAGAGTCCTCGCTGACCGCCTTGCAGGGTTCTATTACGGCGCCCGAGCTCAAGGCATCTCGCGAGAGTTGTTCCCCTACCAAGCACCGCTGCAGCCCTACGCCGCCTACTTCTCGCTTTCTGTACGTTTGATTTCTCTCCCTTTCTACTCTTGCTGACCCTTCGCCTTTCAGTTCTGCTTGATTCTCCTCTTCGTTCAAGGCTTTGAGGTCTTCATCAGTCGTCATTGGTCGACGGCCACCTTTATAACAACCTACCTACCCTTGTGAGCAGACCAATCACACAGGAAGAAGTCCTCACTGACATCCTCATCCCCCACAGGGTCATTTTCGCCGCCATTTACCTCGTCGGCGTCCTTCGACACGGTCATCGACTCGTGCCGCTCGAGGAGAGTGAGTCGTCTCTCCTTGCCTCTCTCTCAACGCGAGCGCCTCTGACACCTACTCTACCTACAGTGGACTTCTTCTCGGGAAGTCGAGAGTGAGTGGAGTGATTCACCGAGCTCTTCGCGAGACTTGCAAATCTGACCTCGACTTTCTCTCCCTCGCAGCGTCGACGAAGCCACCTCAACGGTACACGGGAAGACTACTCCACGCTCCGTCTTCTCGAGGGCCATGCGATCCGTCTTCTGAGCGTATTGCTGTATTCATCGCGCCTCGCGAAAGCTTCAAGGGAGGCGCTCGGGTTCGGCGAGGGGAGAAAATGGGCTAGCTGGGGGTCTGTAGGACATAGAAGGCTTCGAGGGCAATCTCATACATCTGTTTCTGTGTTGTGGCGTCGTATCAGTAGTGCAAACGGCGCGAGCAAGGCAGGAGGCAGGTCGAGGCGAGCGCCAGAGTCTCGACCTTTGCCATGGATC
The DNA here is from genome assembly GCA_019775505.1 of Leucosporidium yakuticum. Classification (NCBI taxonomy): domain Eukaryota; kingdom Fungi; phylum Basidiomycota; class Microbotryomycetes; order Leucosporidiales; family Leucosporidiaceae; genus Leucosporidium; species Leucosporidium yakuticum. The sequence continues at coordinate 10,818 of JACWFO010000252.1, forward strand.
GGTCTGGCTGTCTTGCTGCAGAGGAGGCCTCGGCGGGTCGGCATGACTTACGGCGCATCAGATGGACAAAGATGGAACTTGCGCGTTGAGATCCACGGCCTGTTGCAACTCGCAATCAGCAGCCAGAAGCACCTCGACCGTTCCCCTTCGGACGAGGCTTGCGCCGAGAGGGCCGGGACAAGATGCCTTTATAACGCTGTGATGCAAGCGCCCAAGCTACGGCGAGCCTGGAGCTTGTTTTGCTCATGTAATAAGATCATCCTCGGCCGGGAGACTTGGCGAGACCGTTGGCAGGAGAGGGTAAAGATCGACCTCGGCCTCCAGGCAGACGGAGACGAGAGCAGCGGGGTCCTTCTCGCTCCTCTACGCTACCGTTTCTCTTTCTCCCACGTCTTTGCAGCTTGCGTTCAACCTACAGCAGGACTCTCAAGCTCTTCCATCTCTCGCACCAGCTCTCATGAACCATTCTTCGGCGCACTTGCCCCTCCCTCCCCTCGTCGCGCATCAACACCAAGACGCGCCCTCGATGCTCCACTCAGCGCACCCTCAGCGCTCGCACACCTTCCCTCTACCCTCGCTGCACCATCCGACCCCCGTTCGAGGCTACTCTACCCCCGCTCGCCTTCATGCCCCTCCTCCTTCGCAGCCGACTCCCCAAGTCTACGCGGCCCTCTACGACCACCTCGTCGCTCGCTGGACGGTACAGGCGCAAGAGGTGGCTCATCATCATGATGAGAGGGCGGTAAAGAGGGCGAGGACCTTGGGCGAGGGAAGGGAAGCAGAGGTCGCCGAGGATTCGGAGACTCAGGAGGACAACGGGAAGGAAGAGGCGAGACCGGCTCAGGAGGCTCGAATGGAGGAGGAGGATACGGACGCCCACTTCTCCTCTCGCTCTCAACGACAGAGCTCCCTCCCTCCCTCCTTCACTCGCCCCGAGTCCAACCTCCGAGCGAACCCCTCCTTCGCACCTCACCCCCTGCGCCGCAAGCGTTCGACCTCTTTTCCCCCCGCCGCTGCCTCTCAGGATTCCAGCTCAATCCCCCGTGGCACCTCGCCGCCCCCTTACGAAGCGCAAGACCGCCGTTCCTCAGCCCCCTCCTCGCCGAGGCCAATCGCTCCCCTCCCCTCCCACCGTCGCAGCGCGAGCTCCGAAGCCCTCGTCAACGTCATCAAGAGCTTTGAGGTGGTACTGCAGTATCGGGCGCAGGGGTGGAGGATGTTGGATCATACGATGGCGATGGAGAGGAGGAGGAGCGCTGGGATGGGGAACTAGGTTAGAGGCGGCGAGGAGGGAGGGTAGCTAGTCATTCGTACATATGCAAGGAGCTGTTGTGACAATCTTCCCGAACGGCGAAAGCGTTAGCGAGCCTGTAGCTCGACCGAGAAGCGGGAAGCAGAGGCGACTCCTTCGCCGAAAGTCCGACGTTCGGTCGTTCGCGCCTCTCGGAAGACAGCACCAAGTACCGAGAAACTCATACAATCGATTTCCCGACCGCACAAGCCACCCCCTCGTCACCACCTCCCAAACCTCCACTCTCCCAAACTCAACAAACGCCCCACTCTCCTCTCCAACACGACCACACGAACACCAAACACTCCGGAAACAGAACCATCAACCTCGGCGCTCGTCTACCACGCTCCGACACACTCGCTCAACCTCCTCATTCCAGCGCAATGGAGCCACGGTTCGAACAGAGTCGAGAGTGAGGGCATGGTCCGTGCGGGTCGAAGGGGGTTGAGTTGGATAGAGAGGTCGAAAGTGGAGTCGAGAGGGTATGCGAGAGGTTGAAGGGGATGGGAGGAAGGTGATGAACGATGATAGTGTAGAGAGGGGGGAGGAAAGGGCGAAAGGAAGCGGGTCAAGGGGGAACGAAAAGCGATGGCGAAGGGCACCAAATGTCGTCGATGCGTTTAGATGAAGCCAATCTATTTGGATGTAAACCGGTCAGCTCCTTCGTCCTCTGTAGCTCGCCCCTCGAGAGCCCTTGCGCCGCCCTCCGCACGCGCCCTAGACGCCGAATCGAACCGCGAAACGCACCTTGTTGGCGACATCGAGGGCATCAACATCCTTCTCCAAACGAACGAACGCCTTCTTCCTTCCATCGGGGCGGATGAGGGTGTTGATCTTCTCGGCCTTGACGTCGTACAGCTTCTTGACGGCATCCTTGATCTGCCTCTTGTTGGCCTTCATGTCGACGATGAAGACGAGGGTGTTGTTGTCCTCAATCTTCTTCATGGCCGACTCGGTGTTGAGAGGGTGAACAATGGTGCGGTAAGCATCCATGCGAGGGGCATGGACGACCGACTTGCGCTGGTAGCGGGGCGCACGGGGGAGGGCGAGGGTCTTGGGGCTGGCGAGGGGCGAGGGAGCGGGTCAGCGAACAGCTCCGCATAAGCTACAGGAAGCGATTACTCACCGGTGGAAGGTGACCGAGGTGCGGACCTTCGAGAGCTTGGTGCTCGAAGTACCCTTGAGAGCGGCCTTCTTGGCGGCCTGTAGAGGAGCAGCACAACGTCCAAATCAGCACTCTGCTGCACTCGAGCATAATCCCGTCCTCCTCGCGCAAACTGGCAGCAGTTCCCCCTCCCAAATGCTGCTGCCCAGTCCCTTCTCGTGTCCTTCGAAGAGCGCAAGCCCACCTTCGCCTTCACATCTTGGGGCTTAGCCTCTGCGGTGGTTGAATGGGAGGGCATAGTAGAAGTGTAGGAGAGTCGATTGGTGAGGTGCAGAGAGGTGCAGAGGGTCGTTTGAGGCGATTTGGAAGGGAGAAATTGGACGAGGTCGAGTTTTCGAGGGCGGGCAAGGCGGGAGGATGAGGGGAGCAGAGGGTCAGCGTTTGGGGGTTACGGGGGCAGTTGTAGCAAAGTATACTGACGGGCGGACATGGTGCAATTGACGAGATGGACAAAGACGGGGAGCAAGAGGTTGGCCGCGACTTGGGCGACTTGACGCCCTCTCTCGAGTTTTCCGCAGCAGCGCCAGCTCCCGCCAGGGGACGAGCGAATCTCTTGCTTTGGTCTTCTGCAGCTTGGTAAAGTGTGGGATCGGATCGTATGGAGCTCAAAGCCCCCTCGGCGATAGAACAAGCTCCCTGATGCTCTACATCTCTCATTCGGCCGACAGCTCGGCGCTGCCTTTGGCGATCCGTTCGCAACTCCCAGCAAGACTTGAACCTCGGCTCTTCTACCTTTCCAGCTCTACCAAGTCTACCAACGCTTCCGTACCTCCTTCAACCCCACCTCTCCCTCAACGTCGACTGCGAAACGCCACTCCGCCGAGCCTGCCTCGCCGTCAAGGAAGGGGAGTGGGCGAGACTGTGATGGGGAGTCGCCGGGGAAAGCCCCATAGAAATGAGGAGCTCATTCATCCTTGCTTGCTGACGGCTCTCCACGCCTTGAGTGATGATCTGTCCAGCGCGGAGTGGTCAGCTCGGCGGAGAGGAGAAGGGATGGCGAGCGCTCACTTGTCGGTACTTGATAGCGAGCAGGAGGACCTGCAGAGTGCAGGGAGTTCAGAAATATCCTTCCTTCCGCGCGACTCGACCCTGCTCACCTTGCCCCTCGTCCATGCCGAGCTCGTCTCCCAGTCCCGAAGTCCGGCCCAGAGGATAGGAATGAAGCTCGCGTGGCCCTTGCCGTACGTCAGCATCCACCTTACGGACTCAGCGACGTAGGCATGCATCTGAGCGGCTGTCCAAGTGCAGGGGGAGAGGAGGAAGTCCGTCAGCAAGCTCGGTCGGCGAAAAGGAGAGCTGCTCGGCGAAGACTTGAACCCACAAAGGCTGTCGTCGAACATGACCTGCGGTGAAGGAGAGTCAGCTAAGGCTCTAAGGAGGCCTTTGACTCTCTACTCACCCTCAGAAACGGAACATTCGTGCCCGTGATGTCCGATCTATGACCGAGAGTCCTAAGAAACCCCTCATCATGGCCTCTATCACCATGGATAAACGACTGTCTCGCCCCCGTCTCAATACCAACCCTCTTTTTCTCATCCCTCTCGAGCGAACTGAAGCACCAAAGCTGCAACTGCTCTGCCGTGCGCTGGTGCTCAGGGAAGGCGAAAAGAGGAGGGTTGGGACCGCCGTAGAAGCAATGGATGACTTGATCGCGGAAGGAGAGCATGGAGAGACCTATATCTCGGGATATACGAGGGCGGGGGAGACCGCTGAGATGGTCTGCTGTCGCTGCTCCCGACCAGGAGGCTGCTTCCTGCTCGGTGATGGGCATGCTGGCGTTGGAGGTGAGGGAAGGGCGAGACGTCGAGGTGAAAAAGAGGAAAGCAAGCATATGAGGAGATGAGGAGCGAGGGAGAAAGTAGAGCGGACGAGAGAACAATAAGAGCAGTGCATTCCCCTGTTCGGCGATGCTTCGCCCCCTCCGCTATGGAGGCGCGCCGACAGGGTCGAGGTCGCTGACGTCCTAAGTACAGGAAGCGAGCAAACGATATTTCGTCCGCTTGTTTTGATTCGAAGCTCTTCAAACCCCTCCAACCCACTACAGCGCGGTCGAAAGCTCTTCTCGGGGTTCACCTTCAATTGGCAAGGGGCTGCAAAGGGGCTTACAGAGCTCTCACAGGCTTGCTCGCGCCTTCAGTAGCATGTATACTGACTAATACTTCGATTTAATTGCTCTGACGATCACGGTTTACTCCATCTAGCCCTCAGCTCCCTCTCCGACACCTTCGAGCGCCGAGCCTGCCTCGCCGAAAGGGAAGGAAGATGAGAGAGACTATGGGCAGGCTCAAGTCCCATAGACACGAGGAGATCGTTTGTCTTCTTGTCCGAGTGCTGCTGCTTGCCTCGCTCCACAGCCTGAAGGTTGGGAGGGTCAGCTCTGAGCTCGGCAAACTCGGCGGAAAGGCGGCGAGGCGACGGGACGGCGACAGAGAGCTATCTCACCTCTCTGTAGCTTCTGGCGGCTAGTAACACCTGTGAGATGTAGATATGAGTGTCAGTAGGGCGATCTCAACGCTGGTAAAGCCAGAGACAGCCGCTCACCTTCCCCCTCGTCCACGCCGAGCTAATTTCCCAATCTCGTAAGCCCGCCCAGAGCAGAGGGATGAAGCTCTTCCGACTCGAGCCGTACGTCATCATGATTCGAACCGCCTCGACGACGTAGGCGTGAATGTCGGCACCTGCAACCGAAAAGGTCAGCGCCGAGCAGTCACTGTCGACTCGAGCGGAGAACTCGGCGGGCGAAGAGCACTGCGAGCTGAAAACCTTCTCACCAAGCTTCTCATCATACATGAGCTGTATTGAGATCTAGTCAGCGAGCTGTCGAGACCTAGCGCGCCATTGCTCACCTTCATGAAAGGGTACCGCCATTGCGCATCGACAGGGACCTCCCTTAAATCGCCGAAAGTCCTCCAAAAGCTTTCCTCATCCTTCTTGCCTCCCACCGCTACCCGACTTTGAGAAATGGCCTCATCACACACTCGTCTCTTGCTGCTATCGCGCTCAATGACCTTGTGGCAGCAAGCGAGCAAATCGGCCGAGCTGCGAATTCGGTCCCAAAAGACCCGGATAGGAGGGGTGGCGCCGCCATAGACAAAGCAGCGAATGACTGCTGTACTGAAGTCGAGGACGTGGCGCATGGTCGCAAATGTGAGGCGCTCAGCGGGGAGCGGAACGAGCTCGTTGGCTGAGTTGGGACCAACCCACGCCGCCGCCTCGTGCTCGGTGATGGGCATGCTGCTGAAGCGGGACACGAGCAGAAGAGGGAAAAGAAAGGGAACAAGATCTTCTCGAGGCGGCGAAAGAGCCCCTCGGATCCCCCTCGAGTCTGCGCTGCAAGCCCCGCTGCTCGGCGATGGCGGCGCGCCGAAGACGACAAATGAACGAGCAGAAGGCGGGGTGTGAGGTGTCATTGAGGGTGGAAAGTAGGTCGAAAGCCATCTTGATGAGGCGGAGAGTTGAGCGACGAGCGAAACTGCGTAGTTGGAGACGAAGCGAAATAGATTTGCAAATCGGCGACTCAGCGTCGAGCTCGTGAGCCTGCTTCGCTCGACTTTATCCGGGGCGTTTTGCTACATACGAGGGAAGGATTGGGAGGAGGAAAACGAGTGAGAGTCAAGGCGAACGGCGAGCAGTGCCCTCCTCGGGCTTCGACTCGGAGCTTCAAGCTTCATCGCCGAGCATTGCTGTAAGGTCCAGCTTCCGATTTCGAGGATCGTTGCAGTGCTTTGAGAGATCATACAGCACCTTTAGACTGAACTAGACTGTTCTTCCTGCTACTACGGGGCGAGTTTGAGAGGTTGAACTCGGCGGAGCGGAGGTGCGAAGGTCGGTCGAGTGAGGGAGAGGTGGAAGAGGTGCAGTGTTGCCATGGTACAGCCGCAGTGCTTTGAAACTCCACACAATCCACCTACTGCTGATGCACTACAGATGAGACCCCTACTCGACTTCATCACCCTCAGCTCTCCAGCGCGACGCGTCTCTCTCTCCGCTCATTCACCTCGTCTCGTCGTCTCAGTTTCTGTAGGATGGTCGACACGTGGGCGGACTTGCCCACCATTACAGCACCTTCAACATCTACTACAGCTTCGCCCGCCCGCGCTTCCCGTCTCAAAGGACTGTCCAACGACATCCCTCACTCAGCCTTCGCTCGAATCAACTCAGCCTCTCCCTCGTCTCCTCCTCTAAGATTCACTATCGGCGATGCAGTAATAGTCAGCGCTAAAGCTATTACACGTCAAGAATGGCTCAAGACGCCGGATCATGTACTCAGAGCAGCGGGAGGACGGCCAAAGAAGGCGGGCAAGGGAAAGGGAAAGGCGAGAGCTAAGCAGCAGGAAGAGGATCAGGAGGACGAGGGATGGCAAGTGAACGATGGATTGGGAGTGGGAGAGAAGGTCGCTATCATTGTAGGATTGTATGAGGATCCTAAAGGGGAGATGTTGGCTAAAGTGAGGTGGTTCGCTCGTCCTGGAGCCGTCTGGGGCAGTGAAGGACCAGAGGAAGGGGAAGAGGTACAGGATGTGAGCTGTCGCTTCTTCGCTTACTCGACTACAGCTGACCCGAAGGACCTCGCAGTTCGAACTCTACTACACCTCCGACTCGACCCACCTCCACGAAACCCGAGCTCTCCAATCCTGGACTTCCTCCTCGCTCCTCCCTCGCCCTTCCACCTCCGTAACGGACCGCACTCCCCTGCACACCGACTCGATCCCTCTCGCCACCATCTCAACGCACGCCTCCATCCTCACCCCCTCCGACCCCTTCCCTTCCAACGCCTCTTCCGCTCGCCGAACAGGCGCCATGCCCAGTTATCTAGTTAGGAAGGTGTATGATGCGAAACCTGTGGCGGGGGCAGAGTGGGTTGGAGAGATTGATTATTTGGAGGTTTATAGACGCGGGATGAGCGTTGGGGATTGGGATGTTGAGGCGATTATGGAGGAGGAAGAGGAAGAGGTTATCTCGGTCGCGGTTAAGAAGGGGAAGGGGAAGGGCAAAGAGAAGGAGAAAGAGCGCAAGAAGAAGGCTAAAGCTAAGGCTAGTACGAGTAAGGGCACGCCGGGCAAGAAGGGCAAGAATTACGCCGAGTCGGAGGATGGTAGCTCGGACGACGACGACGAGGATGAGGAGACTTTCGTAAGTTTCTCCCTACTTCTTCCTTCGCTTCTTCGACTCTCGCTGACCTCCCCTTGACCTCAATTGCGCAGAACCCCCACTCCGACGCCGAATCCAGCGACTCGGAGCACTCAGACGCCTCCTCCTCGCACTCCCACGCCACCAGCAGCAGCAAGCCCCATCGCACCCCGACCAAGCCTCTCAAGCGCAAGCCCACTACCCAACTCACCCCTTCCAAATCCGCCAAGAAGAAAGCTGCTACAGCGACCCCCGTCAAGAGAGTGAGGCCCAAGTTGACGGCGGCTGCTAAGTCGAGGGCGGGGAATGTAGAGGAGAAGAGAAGGAAGTATAGGAAGAAGAGGGAGGAGGGGATCAAGTGCGTTTCTTTCTCTCTCCTTGCTTCTCCTTCTCCTGCTCGCACTGACTTTCTTCTCCCCTCCCGCCCTCCCTCCTCGCCAACCCCGGCCCTCTCCTCCTCGCCAACTCCCCCTTCCCTCCGACCGCGAGCAGCTCCCTCCCCCCACCCTTCGCCCCCTCCTCCACCTTCCTGACCCTCCCCCCCTTCTCGCAAGCCCAAGCCCTCCTGCACGTCTCCGCGACGCCCGAGTTCCTGCCTTGTAGGGAGAAGCAACGGGAGGAGATTAGTGGGATTTTGGGGGATGGGATCATTAGTGGGAGTGGGACTTGTCTTTGTACGTTTTCTCTCCTCGACTTCGTCCTTCGCCGCTTGGGATGGGGAGCCGAGCGAGGAGGGGAAGAGCGCCGAGCGTTGAGCAGGGAAGGAAGAGCCCAAGCTGACCGATTCGAACGACTGCACTATCATCAACAGACATCCACGGCGTCCCTGGAACGGGTAAGACGGCTACGGTGCATTCCGTCGTTAGGGAGTTGCAGAAGGATCCGGTGAGTTTCTTTCGCTCGCTAAGAGAGAGAGAGAGAGAGAGAGAGAGTGAGGACGCCGAGTCGTCGAGCTGTTGTGAAACTAACTCGTTCGTTCTTCTCCCCCTCCTTGCATCTCGCACCTCTCCTCACCCTCTCCTTCACCCAACTCGCCGCCCTCCCTCTCTCCCTCCTCCCTCCTCTTTCCCCCCGCCCCTCGAAACAAAAACAGGATATCCCCCCCTTCCAATTCCTCGAAATCAACGGCATGAAGATTGCCGAGCCCTCTACCGCTTTCTCGATCCTTTGGGAGGCCGTCAGTGGTGGGAAGAAGGCTGCTAGTCCGAGAGTTGCGCTTGGGGAGTTGGAGAGGTGGTTTGCTGAGCCGAGGGTCGGGAGGGGGACTACGTGAGTTTCTTTCTCGCTTCTTCAGATGAGAGAGGGAGGCGTGAGGGAGGGAGGGAGAGGCGCGAGGAGGACGAGGGCGCCGAGCTGACCTATTCCTTCTCCCTTCATCCCTTCGCACCCCTCGCCCGCCCCTCCCCGACGCCACAACGCCAACTCCCAACGCCACAGCGTCGTCCTAGTAGACGAGCTCGATCAAATGATCACCAAAAAGCAAGACGTCGTCTACAACTTTTTCAACTGGCCTCATATGCCTCATTCCAAACTCATCGTCATTGCCGTGGCTAATACGATGGATCTTCCGGAGAGGGAGTTGAGTGGGAAGATTAGGAGTCGGCTGGGTGAGTCCCCCTCCCCTTTTCCTGCTTCTCGCCGCTCGCCGCCTTCCCTCGCCGAGCTAACCCTCCCCCTCCTCTCCTCCCCCTCCCCCCATCGCGCAGGGTCTAACCGCCTCGTCTTCACTCCCTACAAATGGGACGAGCTCTCTACCATCATCCTCTCGCGGCTAGATCAAGGAGGGAAAGGGTTGAAGGATAAAGTATTTGCGACCAAAGCGGTAGAGGTGATTGCTAAGAAGGTGGCGGCGGGAGCGGGGGACGCGAGGAGGGCGCTGGATGTTGCTAGGTGTGTTGCGCGTTGGCGTTCTTCTTTTGAGGGCTTCCTCTCGTTTTGGAGGAGGAGGAGGAGGAGCAGCGCGCCGAGCCGAGCTGACCCCACCCCACCCCGTTCGACGGAGCACAGGCGCACAGTAGAGAAAGTCTCTCAACTGCCCCCACCTACACGACTCTGCACCATCTCGGACGCCTCCGCCACCTACAGGGAGATGACGGATTACGGTTCAAACGCTTTCCTCAAAGGACTCAGTCTGCAGGAGAAGGTTTTGATGCTTAGTTTGGGACAGGTGGTTAGGAGGAGGGGAGTGGGTGAGGTGGAGGTTGATGAGGTGTGTTTTCTTTCTTGCTCACTCTTGCTTCCCTTCCTCGGAAGCTTCTCTCGACCCCCCCGCCCCGCCCCGAGCTGACCCTTCGCCTCGCCTCGCCTCGCCCTCGCCCCAACCACACCGCAGGTCCTCTCCTACCACCTCTCCTTCCTCTCCCAAACCTCCCTCCTCACCCCCCCACCGTCGCACACGCAACTCCTGTCCCTCCTCTCCTCCCTTCACGCCCAAAAGCTGCTCACTACCGACTCGCAAAGAGGGGATTACTTCCAGCGGGTGAGACTGTTGGTTGGGGTTGGGGAACTGTGGGAGGTGCTGAGAGAGGATAGGGAGTTGGGGGGGTGGGTGCCGAGGAATTAGCGGGGAGGAGGGGGGGGGGAGGGAGAGAAGGAGGGAGGGGGAGGGCTTGAAATCTTAACCAGTAACCTCAGCTTTGACGAGCGAGCGCGAGAGAGCGTAGAAGGAGAGAGAGAGAGAGCGATGAGGCTGTACTCGGTCTCTGCTCCCCTCGCCCGCTTTGGCAGAGCAGCGAAAATTCGCTGCTTGACCTTCCTTTTGCCGAGAACCGTTCGCTTTCCCCTTCCCCTTCGCTTCTCGCTCGCCAACTCCTGGCCAAACAATGCGTCGAACCTCTACAGTCCATTAGATTGAATAAATAAATAAAAATTACCCACATCCCCCTCACACCCACTTCACAGCCTCCTTCCACCCTTCCCCCCTTCCTCCCTCCCTCCTCCTCACCCCTCGCTAGGCCGTCTCGTATACATGGGCAGCGGGCTCTCCGACTCACTCCTTTGTGGCGGGGGTAAGGGTCGGATTACAGGAGTTGGTGAAGGAGGTGAGGGAGGGGACGGCGAGGGGGGAGGAGGGCGATTCCACGCGGTGAGGGACCGACCGAGCCTCGTAGATTGTAGTCGTTGGAGCAAAGCGGGCGGTGTGGATGCTGCTGTCGTCGAGCTCAGGGTTCGGAGTGGTGGTGAAGAAGGGATGATGAGGGGAGCGAGAGTGGGTGGGGGGTGGTAGAGCGCTGAGTGAGGGGAGGGGGAGTAAGTGGCGTAAGGCGCTGGGCGGGGAGGGGAGGAGGGAGGGAGGGAGAGGGAGAGGGAGAGAGCTTCCGTTACTGTAGTCAGAGTCAAGGAATTAGTGTGAGTTTCTGAGCGAGGAGGGGGAGGGAGGACAAACGGGCGGGGGAATAGAACGAGGGCTGCTTCCTCGCCGTCGCTGCCGTTGGAGTGGGAGTTGGGTTCGGTCCTGGGGTTTGAGAGGAGGGAGGTGGCGGTGGCGTTGGCAGTGGAGGCAAGTTTGGTTGAGCAGGGTGGTCGTACGAAGCGCGCTGGAGCGGCGAGGAAAAGGAGGAGAAGGAAGGACGGGGAGCTGACTCGGCGCCGAACTGCGAGTTAGCTCTCCTTCCTTCTGTCCTTCTCTCCTGCTGTAGACTCAACTCACCTCCTCCTATTTCCACCTCTCTGGCATCCCTCTCCAGCGCTACCGCCCTGTAAACCCCTCCCACTCCGTCTCCCCTCCCTCCCGCTCCAGCAGCAGTTCGGCGCCCTCCCCCTCCCCTCTCCGAGTAACCTTCTACCCTCCTCCTCAACTTGATCAACGCCCAGACGAGCAGGACGGCCAGGGTTTCGAGGGAGAGGAGGGCGCCTATTGCTGTTTTTCAGAGCGAGCGCGAGGTTGTTAGCGGGCGGCGAGCGGGAGCGCGAGTGAGTGAGGGAAGGCAGAGGGAAGGGAGAGGGATAGGAGGGAGAGAGAGGACGGACTGAAACCTATTATTGCTGCTGTTGAGAGTCTATCTGGACAGGTTGTTGCGTCGGTGCTGTTGGACGGGAGGGAGGGAGTCAGCGCAAACCAGCACAAGGAGGGGCGCGCCGAGCGCCCGAGCTCACCTGTCGGCCATGCTGCTGCTGTTCAAGTACAGCCGCTCAACCTGCAAGAGAACAGAAGCAAGAGCAAGAACTTGTTATCCTCCCTCCCCTCCCCTTAACCCTCGAACTTAGCGCGCAGTCTCCTCGCGCGGCGAAGGGAGAGGAGTCGAAGAAGGGGGAGGACCGAGCTTGATGGGAGCGGGACGAAGAGCGGAGAGCGGGCTTGGAAGGGCTGTTTCTCGCCACTTGACTCTCCTACAGAGCTACATCCTCACCCCTCCTCCTCCTCCAACGAAGCAGCGATGCCCTCCCCTTCGCCTCAGGCTCCACCAACCTCGGCGTCGCCCGCTCCTCCTCCTCCTCCTCGCGCCCCCTCCCCCCCTCGAAAACGTACCCTCCGCCCTCGACCAGCTCCCAAGCTCAAGCCAGCTCCCAAGAAGTCGAAACCCAAGGCGAAGGGCAAGGGCAAGCGGCGTGTTACTAAGAAGGCTGTCTCGAGCTCGGAGGAGGGGGAGGGAGAGGGGGAGGGACAAGGGGAGAGCGATGGTGATCCGCCTGATTGGAGGGAATTGTTGGAACAGAGGAAGCAGGGAGATAAAGACAAGGATAAGGGGAGGGCAGTGGCTTGTTTGCGGTGAGTCTTTGTTTCTGTAGCTCTGTAGCGCGGTAGGAAGGAAGAGAGCTGACCAACGAGCAGCTGTCAGGCAAAGAGTGAGTCCCTCTCGGCTGAGAGAGCAGGGGAGCAAGGATTAGCTAATCAGTGATATGATCTACTACAGAACTACGCTGTGATCGTCTCCCCACCTGCACAGGCTGTCGGATCCGATCTACCTCCGTTAGTCCTTTCGTATCTCGCTTCTCGCTCCTCCTCCCTACTAACTCTGTACCTCGATACAACAGTGCACCTACCCGCCCTCTGCCCCCTCCCCTTCCTGCACCCCTCAAGAGCTAGCAGAGGTCCTCCAAACGCAGGCGGAGGTCGATAAACTGAGAATCGTAGTCGGGTTGTTGATGGAGAGGGAGAGGGCTACTTCTGGTGCTTCCCTACCTCCTCCTCCTCCTCCTCCTGGTGCGCTACAGCAGGGCGGGCAGAGGACGAAATACGGTCAACCGATCCAGTGCGTCTTGCCCCTCCCCTCGCTCCCTTCGGCGATGGCTCGCTCACCCCTCCTCTGATGCCCTACAGCCGCCCCCAGCAGCAGCAGCAGCACCCCCAAACGCTCCACAGCGCAAATTTCCACGGCTACGGCCCTCCACCACCTCATCCTCATTACCATCCACTCCCTGTCCCTCCTTCGCATTCGCATCTTGGTCCGCCCCATTCGCATTCGCACCCGCCGACGACGACGATGGCTCAGCAAGGGAAGGAGCAGCAGCAGTGGGATGATCAGAAGGATAAGGATAAGGAGGTTAAGAAGGAGACGAGGGATCAGATGCCTTGGTTTGGTCGTTGAATTGCTGGGAGGGGGGGTAACTAGGCATCGGCGGCGCGCGCGAAGGGGAGGGGAACGATGGCCGAGGGATGGAGGGAGGGTTACGTCGGGAATTGCTACAGTAAGTACTGTATCTCATCTGCTGTCGATCTCGGTAAGTAGCGAGGCGAGGCGAGGCGAGGCGAAGGGAGGCGAAAATGAGTGATGACCAGGGATGCGTCGACGTCGTCGGAGGCAACCATGACGCCCTGTTCGCCGAGTTGCTAGATAGTTATATGGCCCCGCTCCTACTTTCATCGCTCTCTTTCTTTCCGTCCCATCACCCATTCACCTTTCTCTCAACCCTCCCTACCTACACCCGATACACTCAGCAAGCAAAGCACCAGCCAGCAATGTCGACCCCCTCCTCAGCGGACCTCAAATTCAAAGGCTACGCCATTCACTCGACGGACAAGTACAACCAATTCGAGGTGATTGATTTCCAGTACGTTTTTTTACTCCTACTCCTACCGTCCTTCATCCCTCTTCCCCCCGCTTTCTACCACTGCTGATGGGGAGCGCACGCCGAGCAACAGCTGACGACCTCCGTGTTGAACAGGCCAAAGACTTTCGGTCCTTACGATATTGACATCCATGTCAACGTCTGTGGTATTTGCTCCTCCGACGTCCATACTTTGACCGGTACGTTCACGGCGGTTCTCTCGTTTGAGCGCCGAGCGACGAGCGAGCAGGTGGAGGAGGAGGAGAGCTGACTCGCCGCTGACGCTGTTGCTGAACAGGTGGATGGGGACAGCCTATCCTTCCTTTGATCTCGGGACATGAGGTACGATCTTCTCCTTCTTCTCCTTCTTCCCCTGCTCCTTCCCCCTCTCTCTCTCTCGTATTGCCCCTCGCCCCGAGCCTCTCCCTCTCCCTCTCCCTCTCCCTCTCCCTCTCCCTCTCCCTCTCCCTCTCCCGCCGAACCTCGCGCTGACCCGCCTCCCCCAAAAGGTCGCCGGCACCGTAGTCCGTGTAGGCGAGAAAGTCACAGAGTTCAAAGTGGGAGATCGAGCCGGGTGTGGTGCTCAGGGTGAGTTTGGGGTGGGGGCCTTCTCCTCGGTCTGGCCGGTGAGGGGTGGGCTCGGCTGACGCTCGCTCGTCTTCCTCCCTCTTTCTCAACTCTCTCTCTCTCTCTCGGCTACCTCCCTCTCGCTCATCCTTCTCTCCCCTCGCCCCTCTTCCCTCCCTCACCGCCGCTCGACTCGGTCGTTCCCCCCTCCCTCGCTCGGTCGCTCGACAACTCGCCCCCCTCCTCGCCGCTCCTTCACTCGCCTCGCCCCCCTTCCCTCCCTCGCTCGGTCGCTCCCTCCCCGCCTCGCCTTCGGCTCGACCAGTCTGCGCCTGCTTCGACTGCATCAACTGCAACACCGATAACGAGAACTATTGCGTTACCGGCGGGGTGGATACCTACAACGCCAAGTAAGTTTACACACTCGTACACTCCTTCCTACCCCACTTCCCTTCCTCTTCTTCCCTCCCTTTCAGCGCTGACATCTCGGCACTTGCAGATACGACAACGGTGATATCGCCCACGGAGGATATTCCACGGGTATTAGGGTGCATGAGAGGTTTGTGTTTGCTCTTCCTGAGGGATTGAGCGATGAGGATGCGGCGCCGTGAGTTCCTTCTTGCTTTCGAGGTTCGGCGATGAGCTCGGCTCGCCCTTCTTCCTCCCCCATCGTTCCCGCCGCGGTCAAGCAGCTCGGCAGGGAGGAGTTGGGAGTGATGAAAAGGACGATGGGGAGCGAGATGAGCTCAAGAGCGACTGCTAACCCCCTCCCTCGCGCTGGAACAGCATGCTCTGCGGCGGCCTCACCGTCTACGCCCCGCTCAAGAATTATGGAGTCAAGAAGGGTTCCAAGGTCGCTATTATTGGGATTGGGGGGTTGGGTCATTTTGCTATTCAGGTGCGTTTGGGGTTTGCTATCTCGCTGGAAGATCGAGCGCCGAAGCTGACTTTTTCCTCCTTCGCCCCCCTCCTTCCTCCTCCTCTTCAACTCCTACGACCGAATGCTCGCTTCGCTTCGCTCGCTATCAACAGTTCGCCGCCGCCCTCGGCGCCGAAGTTACCGCCATCTCTCACTCACCCGACAAGAAGCCCGATGCTCTAGCTATGGGAGCCAAGCACTACGTCTCTACCAAGGAGGAGGGATGGGCTAAACCTCATGCTATGGAGTTTGAACTCGTGCTTTCCACCGTGGATGATGCTGCTGTGAGTTTCTCTCTGACGGAGGAGGAGGAAGGAGCTGACCCTCGCTCGGCGCGCCTCGAACAGGGCCTCGAAATGGCCGACCTCT
Organism: Leucosporidium yakuticum; assembly: GCA_019775505.1. Lineage (NCBI taxonomy): Eukaryota > Fungi > Basidiomycota > Microbotryomycetes > Leucosporidiales > Leucosporidiaceae > Leucosporidium > Leucosporidium yakuticum. The sequence goes on from JACWFO010000252.1 coordinate 26,247, forward strand.
TCTCCCTCCTCTCCCTTCACGGTCGTCTCCACTCCGTCGGTCTCCCCGACGCTCCCGTTCCTCAATTCCAAGCCCAATCCCTCGCAGGCAACGCCGCCTCCTTCTCAGTTTCTCACATTGGCAACAAGAAGCAGGCGAATGAGATGCTCGCTTTGGCGGTGGAGAAAGGTGTGAAAACTTGGAAGGAGGTGCTGAGTATGAAGGATGTGGGAGAGGGAGTGGAGAGTGTGAAGAACAATACGGTGAGGTATAGGAAGGTGTTGAGGCAGGATATTGATCAGTGAGGAGATGTCGACAATAGGAGGAGAAGTCGACAATAGATGGTGGAAAGAATCGTACAAAGTATTGCTTGTAGCGTCTTGAACTAGCAGCACGGAGAGGATGAGAGCTTGAGAAGCGAACATTCTCGGCGCTCGGTGATGAGGAGCTCGGCGCGGGTGAGGTAAGGCTTGCTCAGCTGTGCGGAGTCGAACGAGGGCTCGTGCAGATCGTTAAGAGGCTTCAGTTCGCAATTCACGTCTGTCGGCCGAAGTCAAGATCAAGATCGAGCAGAAGTGAGACGAAGGAGAAAAAGCGCGTGAGATTCGTCTCGCTCGTCTCTTGGTGATTCGCTTGCTCTCGCTCTACTGCTTCTGCTTCGACTTTGAGCTGCAGAAGCAACTCAATCTGTTCCTGTACACTTGACTACAATAGAACGAGTCGCGTTGAGACGGCGAATCATGAGTCTGAAGTACGCTGCGAGCTTGGGAGCCATCGCCGAGAGTCCGTCTCGGCCAGCTGCTCGCCGGGGCAGGTCGCAGATGAAAGCTGGAGCGGTGGGCGAATAGGTTTTGAGTGCATCCACTTGATCCTCTACCCGCACCATCTCTTGTCCATCTTCAAATCCGCCATCTCGGCTCTCCCTTCCCCGCCGTCCCCTCAAATCCCCTGCAAGAAGTCCATCAACCCCGCACCACCACCTCCAGCAGCAGAAACAGCCTTCTCCTTCCTCTTCGCCTCCAACAGCTCAGCTAATCCGCTCGGTTGCTGCTTGGAGCGTTTCCGCTTCTTGGTCGTCGCCGAGGTGTCGGAGTTGGAACTGAGGGAAGGGGATGGGGAGGCGCGGGCCGAAGAGGGAGCTGAGGGTGCTGGAGAGGGGGAGGGACGAGCTGAGGGGGCAGCAGAGGAGGGAGAGGCGAGGCGAGAGGAGGGGAGCGAGCGAGCGATGGTCGGGGGAGCGGTCGAAGAGGCGGCGGGAGGTGCGGGGGAGGGTCGCGAGGAGGGAGGTGGAAATGTTGAAGCGGTTCTTGATGCTTTCGGCGAAGGTTTCGGACTTGCTGTAGCGCCTGGCTCGGCGCGCGAATGGATGGGCGAAAGGTTCGGTTTGAGTCCCTTCATCCCGGCGCCGCTCTGTACCACCTCAGCAGCGACCCTTCTCCTCTTCTTAACCCTCTCAAACCTCCCCTTCCCACTCTGCACCGTCTCCGCGCCTTCCGCTCCTCCCCTCCTGCTCGCCCAGCCGCAACTCTCGCACCTAGCCCACAAGAAGCCTCTTTCGACCCAAAAAGCAGCGTTTAATCCCCCGATCAGTTCTGCAAGACAGGCTGAGCATTTCGTGTCCAGTGCGGCGGGTGCAAGAGGTTTTCGAGAGGCGAGAGAATGGGAGGCGGAGGCGGAAAGTTGTGGGTGAGGTGTGAGGAGGAGGGAGAGTGTGGAGAGGTAGGCTGTAGTCGATGGATGTGTTGTAGTGTTGTCCATTCGTGCTTCGAGGCGAGGTGCAGACGAGGTAAGATGTAGCAGGAGCGAAAGAGCAATTGGCCGCGTTTCGTTCGAGTAGGAGAGGGGGTCGAGTGTAGGTGATGAAGGTGTAGGAGGGTGATAAGCACATTGAGGTCACCTTTGAACTGCTTGGAAAGCGCGAAAGGTGCTCGGCTGAAGCTGTAGCTTGCTTCTCGGCGATGGTTTCGTAGGCTCCGTTGGCGCTCGCCCTTCGCTGCTTCTCTGTACAGCAACTGCGCCAAGCGAGTCCGTGATGCAGGGACGCTTTTGAGACTCACGCCGGAATGCAGGTACAACTCCGCTGCGACACAACGATCCCCTTCGGTCTCTCCTTCCGCCGAGTCCGAGGGGAGCAGCGCTCACCGTTTGCCTCGACTTTTCGCTTTCTCTTCCTCCTCTATCTCGCCTGCTCGTCATCAGTTCTCTCGACGACCAAGGGATGCCTATCACCGAGCAGCAAGCCATCGAATGGGCAGGATCGGCGACGGCCGACGAGCGAACGGCGCTTCGGTCTCCTCGTCCCAACGGTCGCCTCACAGCCGACATGGTACGCCACATGATCTCAGTCAGCACGAACGTTGTCCACTGCTTCGTATCAGGTGGTGCTCAGCCTCCCATCCTACCCCTCCCCCCAAGTTTGTCCTTCGCCGAGCCGTGGTGTGCGCAGGCTCTCAGGCGCGACCAGAGGAAGAGGGCAACACTCGATGGACCTCAGTCGATGGTTACAGACCTGGGCCATAGGAATGCTGCCCATGATCCGGCATTCTTGAGCACATTCGGTCATATGGATGGGATCTCGGCGAATAATCGGGTAGTGCCCTTTCTCCGGGTGAGTAGAGCGGCTCTCTTTCCTTTCATTCTATCTTTACAGGCTAATATATGGAATTATGTAGCTCATGTTCGACCCGGACGTTTGTACGCCCTCCTTCGCTCTTCTTCTTCATCGCCGAGCTTCTTGCTGACACCCTTTCTCTTCATTCCAGCCGCGATGATGCACCGTTATATCGAGGAGGCTTTGCAGTGGATGATGCGAGGCGGCACTGCCCGCAACAACTTCCAACCTCTTCTCTGGGTCGGCTTGCGCGACTGGAACACGAGCTCGGCGTGGACTCGGGGCGTGGTGAGCCTCGAAACTGAGCTCGTGTATCTTGAGATGCACTCACCCTCTCTTTGAAACAGGTTCTACTATACGCTAGACGGTACAAGCAGGTGATTTTCCAACACCTTCTCTCTCGTGTTCCTCCCTTCGAGATCATCGCCGAGCTGACTCGCCGACTCTTTCCTTCGCAGGTCGTGCAAGAAGCGCATAATCGCCATCAGCAAGTGCAACAGCAGCATCAAATAGACAGCTGGCTTGCCTCGCTTGGGGTCAGCCCTCAGGATCCAGTTCACAGCTTGGCTCATCGCCCTTCGTTGACGGCGAGGCAGGCTCGGCGCTCGGGCGTTTCGCAGGAGGCGTTGAGGAGGAGGTGGGAGTGAGGGATGCTGGTATAAGGTAGATCTATAGAAGGGTGTAGCCTGTTGAACCTGTCAGTGAGAGCGAAGGAGCCCAGCAAATTGGTCCCGAGAGTTGCGCCGAACCTCTCAGTGATGGCCGAAAGGAGGGACGGAAGCCTTGCTACTTGTGATAGGGAAACAGATTACATCGTCTAGAGCTTACTTTCTTGCGAGTGACCATGATCCTACACAGAATTACTCCCTTTGATCAACCCTCTTCGACGGAACCGGCCTCCCTTGTCCTTCAACCAAATCGAACATGAGCGGTCGTCGATTGTACATCGGACGTATCTCGCAGGACTGCCAGCGCAAGGATCTCGGTACGTTGCCCGATTAACTAGATCTACTACCCTACATCTCCCTGCTGGCCACCAGCTAGCTCAGCGCTCTCATCGACCGCCGAGCCATCGCCGAAAGTGCAATTAGGGAGCAGGGAGAGCCTGAAATGAAGTGAAAATGGTTTGCGTAGATCACAAGCAAGCGAATGAAGCCTTTTCAGGTCGCCTACAGCTCGGACCCCCTCTTCATCTCTCAAAGTCCTTTCGTCGCGCCCCCTCCTCTGCTTCTCCCTCTCATCTTCAACCTCAGCTCTCGCGCTCGCTGCCACAGTAGAGACGCCTGCAGCTCATTCAACTACATCACACAACCCTACGTACCTCCTACCAAGCTACAGCTCTCTCAGTCCTCCCTTCGACGCGTCTCAATCCCAAAGCGCGTCTCTCCCTTCACCTCTTTCGCCCGCTCTTCTCCCTTTGAGCTAGTCGACTACAGCTCAAAATGAAGTGCAAAGTCGTTGAGATTAGGTGGCACGACACTACGTACGTTTGTTGCTCTTTCTGCACCTCTTCAACCTCGCCAGCGCACAGCAGCTGACCCTCATCGTTCGTCTCGTCTCTCTGCTCGTTCTCTTAATCCACTACAGCCCCATCTTCTCGACCGACTTTCACGCTTCTCCTCCTCTGCAACACAAGAAAGCAGCGCACCCATACCTCAAGACAGCGGGAGGAGTCGATGTAGCGCAGGACGAGCAGCGTAAAGCGGGAGAGGAAGAGGAGGACAAGATGTGGAGGTTGGCTACGTGCGGTGGGGATAAGAATGTTAGGGTGAGTCTTGTGCGCTGACTACGAGGTCTGTTGAGGTGCAGAAGCAGCTCGAAAACGGCTGGGACGAGCAGGTGGGGCGCGGAGAGTGATGGGCTCTTAGCGACCTCGGGAGGGAACGGGACGACGTGGAAGCGTGGTAGCTGGTGCATACTGTGCTACAGAGTAGCGCGGTGGTGCTAGCTATCTCTCGCTCCATGTTGGCTAGCGAGCAGGCTTCGCTCGTTGCCGGACGGGAGCTATGGGCTGCAAGCGATCTCGCTTCGAGTTACTACCCAAAGCATCGCATTCAGTGATTGTAGCTGCTAGCTGGATGCGCGCAGCGACGCTGATGACGATCCTTCGGCGCCGGCCCTCCTCGCCGAAGGATTGCCTCGCCGTCGACGTCGTCTTCCAACCTCCAACAGCTCTCTTGGCCAGCACTGACTCTCCTATCTCTCCTCACCAGCTCTGGCTCGTCCACCCTCGCCCCTCCGCCTCCTCAGCGCCTCTCACCCTCCCTCCCACGCCGCTCGCTTCCTCCTCCAAGCTTCCTCCCCCTCCTCCTCCTTCCGCCGCCAAGCAAGCCGACAGCGGAGGACCAACCGTCGAGTACCTCGCTACGCTCAAGCAGCACACCGGAATCGTCAACGTCGTCAGGTTCTCGCCAGTCGGTGAGTTCGGTGCTCGTTCGGTTTCGAAAAGCGGTCGCTGACAATTCTCTTCCACTACAGGTGATATGCTCGCCAGTGCTGGAGATGGTGAGCTTCGTTTCCTACGTGATACGAGCGCTCGATTCCCCTTGCTGACCTGCCTCGCTCACTCACGCAGACGGCAATGTCCTTTTCTGGGTTCCCGGCGAGTCGACTTCCAACTTTGGCGAGTCGGTCGAGGATCAGCAGTATGAGAGGGAGAAGTGGAGGGTCAAGACTATGTGCAGGTATGTCGCTCGACCTCGCTTTTCAAACCTTCAACGCCGGGGGCGCTTCTCCTCGTCGTTTCGGCGAGGGAAGAGGTTCGCAGCCAGTCCGAGCATACAGACAAAGCTGACGTTGTATCCTACTCCCACAGGACGAAGACCGGTCAAGAGATCTACGACCTGAGCTTCTCGCCCGACGGCCAGCGCATCCTCACCGGCTCGATCGACCACACGGCCAACATCTACGACGTCGGCTCGGGTCAGCTCATTCACACCATCGCCGAGCACACCAACTACGTCCAGGGAGTCAGTTGGGATCCTTGGAACCGCTTCATTGCTACTCAGAGCTCGGATCGGTGAGTTGGCCGTTCGCCTCCTGCCTCTCGAGCCAAAGCGAGTGCTGACCTTCTGCTCTCTTCCCTTCACCAGCTCGATGCACATCTACTCGATCGCCGACACCGCTAGCGGACTTCAAGTTCACGCCGTCGGCAAGAACTCGCGCATGGAGGTGCAGCACACGCCCGGAGGAACCTGGAGGCCTCCTACTCCCGCCCAGACGCCCTCTTCTTCCTTCGAGAAGGCCGACGACAAGGACAAGTCCCTCGCCCGCCCTCGCCTTCACCAGCGTTCCCACTCGCGCGCGAGCGATTCGGGCGCCTCGGAGGCTTCCTCCTCCATCTCGCACGCCCACTCGCACTCGCACATCCCTCACCCTCCTCCTCAAGGCGACAACTCGACCACCGCCGCCAGCGACGACGCCATCATTATCGACGAAGAGACGACTCCGATGGATCCTCCCGCCGCTCCTCGTCCCCTCTCGCGCCGTTCGTCAACCTCGGGCTCTCACCCCGGCCAGTCGCCTTCCCTCGTTCCCCGCTCGCCTCAGCACCACCCTCCTCATCTTCGTTCGCCTTCTCCCGCTCCTCTCCCTGCCGTCAAGGTTCCTCTCTCGCCGACCATGGCTCCCTCGAGCGGTTCGGGCGGCAAGATTGAAACTCTCAAGCTCTACACCGACGCCAACTCGACGCCCTTCTTCCGCCGTCTGAGCTGGAGTACCGATGGCAGCTTGCTCTTGACGCCAGCGGGGTTGTTTGAGGACCCGTACGCTGGCATCGGACTCGCCGCGGCCAAGGAGGAGAAGGACAAGGAGGCTTCTACCTCGAGCAAGAAGCGCAAGAGCTCCCTCCCCGTTTCGACCAAGGATAAGGAGTCGAACGCCCTTTCCACCAAGGCGGGAGGCAAGCCTACCGTCTACATCTACTCGCGCTCCAACGTCGCCCGCCCTCCCGTCGCTCATCTTCCGGGGCACAAGACGACCAGCATCGCCATTCGCTTCTGCCCCGTCTTGTGGGACCTGAGGATGCTCAAGAGTGAGGGAGTGGGCGAGGAGAGTGAGAGGGAGCCCATCATGGTGGATTTGACGGGCGAGGGGAAGGAGGTCAAGCTGCCAAGTGGGGAGGAGAAGGGCAAGGGCAAGGAGGACGACAACGTCAGGCCTCAGAGCTTGTTCGACCTCCCTTACCGCATGGTCTACGCTGTCGCTACTCTCGACACCGTTTTCCTCTACGATACTCAGCAAGCCGCGCCCCTCGCCATGTTCGGTAACCTTCACTACGCCCCCTTCACCGATTTGAGCTGGTGAGTTTCGCCTCTTCGCCTCCTCGCTTGCTTCCTCTCGCTGACGCGCTCTCTCGTCCACAGGACCCCCGACGGCCAAACTCTCATCCTCTCGGCGCAAGACGGCTACTGCTCCATCATCGCCTTCGACCCCCTCGAGCTCGGCACGCCCTACAAGACGGCGCTCAAGGATCTTCCTCCTCCTCCCTCGCCTTTCACTACCTCCCACTCCTCGATTCCCGCCACCGCTCCTGCACCAGCAACCCTCCCGACGCTCTTCAAGAAGGTCGAATCGACGCCTGCCGCCCCTTCGGCTTCGACTTCGACTTCGACCTCGGCGACCGGCGGAGAGGCTAACAAAAAGCGGGAAGGCGAGGCCGCGGTAGAGGGAGAGCAGCCGGCCAAGAAGGCTAAGAAGAGGGCAGTTTTGATTCACCAGGGTCCGGTGCAGTGAGGTGAAACCGAGGGCACAGGGAGAAGGGGGGAGGAGAAAGACGATGCGCTTGTATCTCGCTTGATTGATTTGATTTGAGCTTTTGACGACGTGTAAGACAGTAACACATTGGCTAGCCTGCAGCCTTTGCCTTCCTCTCGCGAACCGTTCAGCTCAGCTCGCCTTCGCCTTCAACCGAGGGCAGCTCAGCTCAGCTCGCTGTCGCTCTCGCTACAGAGGCCCAAGGCTTCGTCTCATCGTTTCAGTAAGATCGTCGCCGTACGAGACCGGATCTCGTCTGCCGACTTGGCCTCATCCGAACCGTCTGAGTGCTCGCCTGAGCGCGAACGAGAGACGAGGAGGGCTCTGCACCGACCGAGCTTGAGCCGCGTTCGTCGGATCCGAGAGTGCTCAAGAATAGCAGTTGGCTGGGCAAAAGATGGAGGAGAGAGTCGAAGAAGCTGGAAATGAGAGGATTGTTCGGCCTGGCGAAGGTGAAAGTGAATCTTCGCCGAGAGGTTCGGCGATGGCTTTCCTCGTCTGATGCTCTGCGAATGTGCTACAGATTGCTGTGTCGCCTTGACTGTGGTACAAAGATGTTCTGTAGCTGTGTTTTCTTCACAGAGAAGCGATGAATGGGGCGGGGGAGGGGCGGGGGCGAGGGCCGATGAGCGAAGAACGAACGGCGCCCGGGGAAAGGAGCTCACTCAGCTCGACCTTCTATTGAAGGGGATGGTCGATTCGAGACCTATATCAAGGCGAGGTGGGAGGGGGGAGATGCAACAAGGAGTACAAGAGCAAGAGAGGGCTGTAAGAGCCTTCTTGTGCAGCCTCCGTGGCCGCCGAGGAGGAGGAGGAGCGTCTCCGCCGAAGTCGATCGCACACCGCTGGAGCTCAGGCCCCACAGGAGTCTGCAGAGCAGTGGCCGGGTTTCAGGAGCGAGAGAGCGAGAAGGCGCTGGTCGGAGCGGAGCGAAGTCCACCACCGCTTGCCTTTGGCCATTCTCGCTCTCTCCTTCCTGCCTCATCCTCGCTCAGCACAATCGACTACAGCAAGTCGCTACGCTACACTTCCACCTCTAATTCGACTCTGCTACGACACACGAACATGCCTCCCGCTCGCGCATTCAACTGGCAAGCAGCCGTCAATCCGATGAACGTTGGCAGTCGAGCAGTCTCGTGCGAAAACTGCCGTCGACGAAAGAGTGAGTTTGCTGGTTGACTACCTACAGTGCACCTGTACTACAGAAACTGACTCGAACTCGCTCCTTCCCCCTTGTCCTCCCTCAGTGAAGTGCAGTGAGTCCTTCCTTCTTCGCCCCGCTCCTCCGCTTCGCCGCTGAACTTGCTCCACTACAGGTCGCACCTTCCCATGCGCTTCATGCGACATGCGAGACGAGGAGTGTATTTGGAAAGAGGGGACGGCGCCAGCGTCAGTGACTTTTGCCGACTTGATTCGCAGCGCGGAAGCTAACGATTCTGACTCTCCACAGTCCCGCCGGCGATACGGAGCTCGAGGCAGCTCACAATGAAGTGCGACGACTTCGCAAGCTGGTCGACATGCTCATGGGTCGACTACAAGAGGTGCAAGACGACCATTCTCGCCTCGTCGATGGCTTCGGTCTTCCCCCTCTGCCCCCTTCGCACATCCCCTTCCCCTCCCCTGGGCCTCAACATCGCCACGGATACTCTTCTCTTCACCAGCACCACCCTCACCACTCCAACCACTACCATCCCTACCCGACTCCTTCCCCGGCGCTGCTCTACGGCGGACCCTCCGGATCCTTCTACCCCGCTCCTCCTTCCTCCTCCTCCGGCGCCTCCTCCATCTTCGACCATCGTTCCAACTCGGATGATTCGATGAGCTCCATCTCGTCAATGGACAGAGGGTACAGCGGGGAGGAGAGCCTATTTCCCGGCTTCCCTTCGGGGCTGCCTTTTGCGCCGCCAGGGGTTGGGAGTGGAGGACAGCTCAGCTCGTCGTCGTATATCAACCCCAGCTCTTTGACGGCGGCATCTTCGGGAGCTCAACCGGGTGACATCTTCGTCTCGGACGGGAGCGAGTTCCTCAACCCCAAGGTTTACTGAAGGGCTCAGCGAAGGAGGAGGCATTCGGCGAGCAGGGTTTGGAGGGCGCTAGTCGCCTTGTTGTGTACATTCAAGCATATAGTTAGGGTCATCGTTATTATTTTAGGTGTAATCAGGTTTTGTTGCTCTTTATTCGAGCTCACTGTCTTTGAGAGTTGGAGAGAGAACCAACCAACCGCTTCGCCGATGCTTCGCTCCAGCGCCGAGCGCTGACAAGCTGTCTCCCTCCCTTTGCAGCAAGTCAGCAAGTCCACAACGCCATCGTCCATAGTGCCGGCATGTTAATCAATGTTCCTCCAAGTCGAGCGGCGGGCGCGGCTCTCGGCCTTGCTCATCTTGCCTCGTCGATCGCAAGGCAGGCTCGGCGCTTGGGCGTTTCGGAGAGGGAGCTAAGGGAGAGGTGGGCGTGAGGGAGGGATAGAAGGATACGCGGAAGAGGATGAAACCGTGGATGGCGATAGAGCGCACTTTGTTCTACGCCTCGGCGAAGTCTCAGTCTGAGCTTGGAACTTGCGAGCCATCACCGAGAGTCCGACTCGACAGCTCGCCGATCGGTAGCTCGTAGAGGAACGCCAAATCGTCGAGGAGATAGATTAGATCACAATCCACCTGCTCCTCTACCTCGCCTTACCGTCTCTGCCCTCCGCGATACCGCCATCCGGGTTCCCCCTTCCCTCCCTCTCGCCTCCCTTCACATCCCCTGCAAGAAATCCATCAACCCCGCTCCACCACCTCCAGCAGCAGAAGCAGCCTTTTCCTTCCTCTTCGCCTCCAATAACTCAGCCAACCCGCTCGGCTGCTGCTTGTGCCGTTTCCGCTTCTTGGTTGGAGCCGAGCTGTCGGTGTTGGATCCGAGGGAGGGGGAAGGGGAGGCGCGGGCTGAGTGTGAGATTGAGCGGGAGGCTGAAGGTGTTGGAGAGGGGGATGGACGGGCTGATGGGAGGGTGGAGGAGGGTGAGGCGAGTCGAGAGGAGGGGAGCGAGCGAGCGATGGTCGGCTGAGCGGTCGAAGAGGCGGCGGGAGGTGCGGGAGAGGAGCGCGAAGAAGCTGGTGGCAATGGCGAACCCGTTCTTGAAGCTTTCGGCGAAGGTTTCGGACTTGCTGCACCCTCTGGCTCGGAGCGCGAGGGAATCGGCTTGAGTTCCTGCATCCCCGCTCGAGTCCTCTGTACCACCTCAGCAGCAACTCTTTTCCTCTTCTTGACCCCCTCAAACCTGCTCTTCCCACTCTGTACCGTCTCGGCGCCTTCCGCTCCTCCCCTCCTACTCGCCCAACCGCAACCCTCGCATCTGGCCCACAAGACCCCTCCTTCAACCCAAAGAGCAGCGTTCAGTCCTCCCACAAGTTCTGCAAGACATGCTGAGCATTTTGTGTCCAGCGCGGCGGGTGCAAGAGGTTTTTGAGAGGAGAGAGAACGGGAGGCGGAGGCGGAAAGCTGTGGGTGAGGCGCGAGGAGGAGGGAGAGTGTTGAGAGGTAAGCCGTAGTCGCTGGATGTGCTGTAGTGCTTTCCATTTGTGTTTCGAGTCGAGATGTAGACGAGGTGAGATGTAGCAGGAGCGAGAGAGCACTTGACCGTGTTTCGTTCGAGTTAGAGAGGGGGGTCGAGTGTAGGTGCTGAAGGTGTAGGAGGGTGGTAAGCAGCTTAGGGTCACCTGAGAACTGCTTGGACAGCGCGAAACCTGGTCAGTTGAAGCTGTAGCTTGCTTCTCGGCGATGGTTTCGCAGGCTCCGTTGGCGCTCGCTCTTCGCTGCTTTTCTGTACAGCAACAGCATCAAGCAAGTCCACGATTCAGGTAAGCCTTCAAAATTCATTCCGAAATGCAGGTACAGCTCAGCTGTAACACACCGATTCCTCGCCGTCGGTCTCTCTTTCCCGACGAGTTCGCCGAGAGCAGTGCTTACCGTTCGTCTTGACGTTCGCTTCTCTTCCTCTTTTGTCTGGCTCGCTCATACTTGCCTCCCTCGACGACCACGGAATGCCCATCACCGAGCAGCAGGCCATCGAATGGGCAGGTTCGGCGACGGCCGACCAGCTCACAACGATTCAATCTTTTCGACCGGACGGTCGACTTACAGCGGACCTGTGTCGTCAAATGATGCTCGTCAGCACGGGCGTGGCACACTGCTTCCTAGCAGGTGGTCCTCAGCCGCCCATCTTCAACTGGCCCCCCGGCTCGGCGCAGGAGGAAGGTTGGTGTCAAGCGTTCTTGAGGCGGGACGGGCGCAAGCGGCAGACGTTGGATGGGACTCAATCCTCAAAAACGACTCTGGCCAACAAGAAGGCGGCAGATGATCCACCATTCTTCATGTCATTCGGCCACCAAAGCAATATCCGAGCATGGGAGAATCACTTTCCCTTTCTGCAGGTGAGTTGCGCCTTATTTCTCTTCTACCTGTGCGGGTCGGTGCTCAGAGCTCGTACCTACACAGTTCATGTTTGATCCCGACATCTGTATGCCGTCTCAGCCTCTCCGGTGGCGAAAAGCCCCAACCTCGGCCGAGCTTCGTTGACCAGCTTTCCTTCTTCCACCTAGCCGACATTATGTACCGTTACGTCGCGGAAGAGGTTCAATGGATGATGAAAGGAGGAGGTAGTCATAGCAACTTTCAGCATCTCCTCTGGGTCGGCTTGCGCGATTGGAACACCAGCTCGGCGTGGACTCGGGGCGTGGTGAGCCTCTAAACGGAGCTCTTGTCTCTCAAAATGCACTAACCCTCTCTTTTAAACAGGTTCTAATATACGCTAGACGGTACAAGCAGGTGACTTGCCGACGACTTCTCTCTCGTGTTCCCCCCTTCGAAATCATCGCCGAGCTGACTCGCCGACTCTTCCCTTCGCAGCTCGTGCAAGAAGCGCACAATCGCCACCAGCAAGTGCAACAGCATCAAATAGACAGCTGGCTTGCCTCTCTTGGGTTCAACCCTCAGGATCCAGTTCACAGCTTGGCTCATCGCCCTTCGTTGACGGCGAGGCAGGCTCGGCGCTCGGGCGTTTCGCAGGAGGCGTTGAGGAGGAGGTGGGAGTGAGGGATGCTGGTATAAGGTAGATCTATAGAAGGGTGTAGCCTGTTGAACCTGTCAGTGAGAGCGAAGGAGCCCAGCAAATTGGTCCCGAGAGTTGCGCCGAACCTCTCAGTGATGGCCGAAAGGAGGGACGGAAGCCTTTCTACTTGTGATAGGGAAACAGATTACATCGTCTAGAGCTTACTTTCTTGCGAGTGACCATGATCCTACACAGAATGACTCCCTTTGATCAACGCTTTTCGACGGAACCGGCCTCCCTTGTCCTTCAACCAAATCGAACATGAGCGGAAGGCGATTGTACATCGGACGCGTCCCTCAAGATGCTCAGCGCAAGGACCTCGGTACGTGGTCTAGTTTCCTAGATCTACTATCCTACATCTCCCTGCTAGCTGCTAGGCTTCCCCGGCCCATCCAATTCCCTCGACTCACGTTTGCCGTCACCCTTTCTCGTTGCAGAGGACCTCTTCGGGCCCATCGGAAATGTCGTAGAGACTAGGCTCATGTCGGGCTTCGCCTTCGTCGAGTACGCCGAACTCAAGGTGAGTAGCTTGTCGTGCAAAACGGCGAGCACGCCAACCGCTGGAATGGGCTCTGATCCGCTCTTTCTCTACCGCTGTACAGGATGCCGAGGAGGCCGTCTCTCAGCTTAGTGGCAAGGACTTCATGGGAGAGCGGTGAGTACTCCACTACAGCTTGCGATGGAGCGATTCGCTCATCACAACACGCCTCTCAGCCTCATCGTCGAGTTCGCCAAGCCCCCTCGCAGCCTCGATGACCGGTGAGCTACCTCCTTACATCTTTTACACTATCATTACTGATCTCTCTCTGCACCTAGCCCTCGCTTCGATGACCGTCGTGGACCTCCCGGAGGATATGGAGATCGCGGTTACGACCGTGGCTACGGCGCTCCCCGCTACGACGACCGCCCCCGTGGACCTCGCCCCAGTGGAGGAGGACACCGTCTCGTCGTTCTCGGTGTTCCCGAGGGCTGCAGCTGGCAGGTGCGTTCAGTTTTCGCTTGGACGAGGAGCGGAGCGGTTTTGCGGGGCACTCCAGATGAGAGCGCGGACGGGGTGCGCTGATTCACGTACAGGATCGTATTCTTTCGAGCGTGCTTGGATACGGACCGAGCTTGTTGGAGGCTCGTCGATTGAGGTTCCGTTTCGCTTCGAAGGAGCCCAGGATGGTCGTCGTCGGGATTCGCTCGCTCGTGCTGGTCAATCGGGAGGAAAGGATGGCGCACGGCTCGCTCGTCGGATTAGGACGTACCACCTACTCGCTCGCTACTCGTCTGGACCTCCCTCGTTGGCGCGACGGCGGTTAGGACGAGCTCGTACGAAGGATTGGCCGTGGTCGAGTTAGATCCCTTGGGATCTCAGGCGCATTGGATCGGGAAGCTCACGATGAGCACGACGAGAACCAGGACAAGCCGAAGGCGTCGTCGTTGGCGTTGGGGCTCATCGCGAGGCGCGAAGGATCGCTAGGAGTTGGCGCGCTCGGAATGGCTCGTCGTCGTCGTCTACTCGCGGTCGCCTGCACTCGATGGTGCATCGTCGGAGGTGCTCGCGGATGGCGTCGATTTGGATTCCCCGTCGCTCGGCTACCGGATCATCCACGCTCAGCTCAGAGGACGACGTGGAACCTCCGCCGAGGCTGATCGCTGACTTGATTCTCCCCTCCTTTCTCCCTCACATCCTTTCAAACCAACAGGACCTGAAGGACTTTGCTCGCGGAGCCGGAACCGTCACCTTCGCCGACGTTGACAGGGATGGCAAGGGGTGAGTCTCGGCGCTTCTCTTTCGTCTCGTCCGCCGAAGCTGACCTTCTTCTCCCGCGCTACAGATACATCGAGTACCCCTCGCGTGGTGATGCCGATGAGGCTATCCGCTCCCTCAGCAACACCGCTCTCAAGGGATCCAATGTCACCGTCGAGGATGCTGTTCGTTCCCTCGCTTCAATCGCCCGCTTCGCGCCCTCTCGCTGACTCGTCCCTCTTCTACAGGCTCCCGGTGCTGGCCCCACCCGCGACGACTTCCGTCGCCCTCCCCCTCGCGACCCTTACTACGATGACCGTCGCGGAGGCTACGGAGGAGGATACGGCGGCCGCGACGATCGCGGTTACGACAGGCCTCCTCCCCGTGACTACCGTCGCGACGAGAGGGACTACCCCCGTCGCGACGACCGCAGGGACGACAGGCGCGATGACAGGGATCGTCGTGATGACCGTCGCAGCCGCTCGCCCGTCGCTCGTCGCTCGCCTCCTCCCGCTGACGAGAGGGAGCGTGAGCGCTCGCCTGTTCGCGAGAGGTCGCCTGCTCGTTGGTAAAGGAGAGAAACGAGCAGCTTTTTTGAGTCGCTCCTCCTCCGTATCTTAAATTGCTGAAACAAAAGTTTTGTCCCGGATCATCGTCGCCGACGTCGAGTCCTTTCGCCGCTCAGATGAGAAGTCTTCGCCAACCGCGAGTGATGCAAGAGGGTCTTTGCATGGGCATGCTAGTGGCTATTCGAAGCGTTCCTTGACTACCACCTCACCGGCTTCCTTCCAGCTCCTCCTCCCACGAGCTGATCTCTCGCCTTTGCCCTCTCCCTCTCCACCGCAATACTCTCAGGAGTACTGTTCGACCTCGCCATACCCACACTACTCGCACCCGTAGTCGACGCCGGAGGCATGAATGAAACCCTCTTCCCCGAAGCCATCGCCGAAGGGAGAGGCGGCGGGGCATGGCGGGAGGAGCGGTTGAGAGGTGGGCCGTGGGAGGAGGAGCGGCGCATGGAGGTTGGTCCGTGGGGTGGAGGTTTGAGAGAGGGTCCTTGGGAAGTCGAGCGTTGGGAGATTCGGTTCGGCGCGGAGTGGGAGTGAGGGATGGGAGGAGGGGGAGGGGGACGATTGACGCCGGCTTGAGCGAAGGTTGAGAATGGTGAGGTGGAGGCATGGCTCGGTGCGGAGGTGGAGAAGAACGGGGAAGGTTGAGGAGAGTAGAAGGGCGGAGTGTTGGGAGAGGGAAGCGGCATCATGACGGGGACGGGAACGAATCCCCAGCCGGGAGGAGGGACGGCGAGCATCTGAGGTTGAGCCCAGAGGTTTGGTGGTGCTGGAGGGAGGAAAGGAGCGGCGTAGGCGGAGGGTGAGGGAGCAAGGGAGAGATGCTGCTTCGAAGGAGGGGCCGCCGAGGCGCGCTTGTGCTGCCTATCCTTGCTGGCCGACCTAATGTCCGTTGGTCGATCCTCCACCTGTCCAGTAGCCCTACTCCTCCTCCTCTGCTCCGCTACACGCCTCTTCCTCTCCTCCTCCCTCTTTTCCTC
This sequence comes from Leucosporidium yakuticum, assembly GCA_019775505.1. Taxonomy (NCBI): domain Eukaryota; kingdom Fungi; phylum Basidiomycota; class Microbotryomycetes; order Leucosporidiales; family Leucosporidiaceae; genus Leucosporidium; species Leucosporidium yakuticum. The sequence continues at coordinate 41,965 of JACWFO010000252.1, forward strand.
CTGCCACTCAATTTCCCTCTGCTCCTTCTCCCTCTGCATCCGCGTCAAACTCGCCTTCCTCGCCTCCTCCTGCTTCCTCAACTTCCCCACCTCCGCTTCAAGCTTCTCGGCGCGAGCTTGAGCCTTCTGCAACGCCGCGGTCGATGCCGAGGAAGCGGCAGGGGAAGAAGAAGCGGGTGAGGAGGAGGCGGGAGTGGAAGAGCCTCGAGAGCGAAGGACGGCAAGTGGGAGGTCCTCCTCCTCGCTCGAGTCGCCGGTGCCGTTGAGTTTCTTCTCTGCGAGCGCGCGAAGGAGGAGAGGGCCGGGGAGGACGGGCTTCCTCCCCACCGCCGAGGGAGGAGGGAGCGACGACGCCCTTTGTCCTCCTCGCTGCTGCTGTCCTCCGTTCGACCCGACGGTAGGCGGCCTCTCCCTCCCTGGTCTTCCCTTGGACGACGCCTTCTCTTCCCCGAGCACTCCCGCATCCCCCAGCCCCGCCATAGCCTTCAACCTCTCGCTCACGGCCAGCTTGGGCACCTTGCCCCTCGCCGGTCGGACGAGATCGACCATCTCAATCCCTCCTTCAATGACGAGGGTATTGAGATGACTTTCGGCGAATGAGGGTCGAGCAATCCAGCTGCGTAGGCGAGCGGGTTGGAGGGAGGGCGAGGAGGGAGAGGAGGGAGGAGGTTTCGGAGCGCGGGCGAGAGGCGAGAGGGCGGGTCGAACGGGAGTTGTAGGAGGGGGCTGGTCGACGTCAATCTCGAAGGTGTCGATCAACAAGGTGAGGGAAGGAGTAGTCGGCCTCGGAGCGGCTTCGTCGAACGAGCCGGCGGTGGAAGTCGAAGATTGCGAATCCTGGCTATCCCTCCTTCGCCTCGATGCACCTCGATCCAGATCCATCGATTCGAGCATAGTGAGCCCTCGAAGGAGCTTGCGAGCGATGAGGGTGCGGCCGAGGACGACTTGGACGGTGTTGGTTGGGCCAAAGGCGGCGATGGTTCGGTGAGGAGTGGTCGACAGCGGATGGTGGAGCGAGGAGGGTTGGTAGCGGGTTGGTACGGCGGTTGAGAGGGTGGAGGATGACGGCGAGAGGCGGAGGAGGGTGTAATCGAGGACCTCCTTCGCCTTGGGACCGAGAGCTCGGCGACGACTTCGAGTCGGCGAGAGTATGAGAAGTCGAGAACCTTTAGCTTGCTTTGGTGCAGGTGGTGGTGCGAAAGAGCCTTTTGGAGATCGACCGAAGGAGGTGTTGGGTTTGCGACTCCACAGCGCCTCTTCGTCGGATGAGCTGCCTCCATAGTCGTCCTCGCTTTCGGGTTTGGGCGGAGGTGTGCGAACGACGGGAGGAGACGAGGGCGGAGTCATCGGTTTGTAAGAAGCGAGGTCGTTGTTTCCGAGGTGGGAAAGGAATGAGTAGTAGGGTTTTGGAGTTGCTGGCGAAGGAGGGGAGCCGGGAGAGGAGAAAGCCGAGGATTGAAGGAGGGTAGGTGTCGTCTTTTGAGCGGTGGGAGCGACAAGAGGAGGTGATGGTAAGGGATGTGACCAGTCGTTCGAGGTCGGTTCCGAGGTGAAGCGATCTCCAGCGGCGTGGACGAGGTAGAGTAGGTCGCCAAGGTCCCCTCCAACCCCTGGCGCAGGCTTTGCGGGAGCCTCAAAGGCCTCATCGCCGCTCATGCTGATCCCTAGATCTCCTTGAACTGCCTCGCCACCTCCATTGCCCATCCCGATGCTCCCAGCACTCATCGCGCCCAATCCAAGGCTGAGCCTGAAGTCCGAAGGGACGGCGGGGACTGGCGGCGCTCGTTGCTGGACCTTTGGCTGCTGCTCCTCCTTCTTCCTCCCCCTACTACTACTCCTCACACGCTTGAAGAAGTCTCCAAAGCCTTTCCCTCCTCCGCTCGATCCTTCGCTCCCGGCCTGCTGAGCACTGCGCCCTCGCGCTCGAGCTTCGTCCCAGCCTCGTTCGTCCGTTGGCGACCAGCCGTCGCTTGAGGCGCTTTGTAAGGTGCTCTCAGAAGTGTCGGAGAGGGGAGGTGTACTGAGCTGCAGCGGTGATTGCAGCCCTGCTGGAAAGGCGGGTCTAGTGGGGCGAAGGGGGCTCGCAGAGAGCGGAGTCGAGTTGCTGGTTGATGGAGGGGAGAGGTTGCTGTTGGAGCGGTCTGGTCTGAGTTTGAACATGACGGGGCTGCTCTGTAGGTCGGTAGAGGTCAGCCTGTCCCGCTCTTGAGACGGGAGACGAGAACGCACCCTTTGAAGCCTCGACTGAGCTGCTAGAGATCAGATCCGAGCTACCAGGATCTGTTGGAGCGCTGGCTAGTTCTTCTGGTCGATTACAGCTGTCTGTAGGTCGTTCAAGGCTAGCGAGCTGACGGGAGAAGACGAAGGAGAGCTGAGAGAGGGCAGCCGAGGCGCAAAGGGGAGGTTTCAGCTCCAAGTCGACTAAGATGGGAGTAGCTGTCTCACCTGTAGCCTCCTCAAGTCTCTTTAGCAGCTTCGACGTACCGTAAGAGCAAGCGAGCAAAGAGCAAAAGATTTGACCGAGACGGCGGAAGCGAAAGGGGAGGGCAAAGGGGCTCGTGCTCAAGAGGCCGAGTCCAAATCGAGACGTCGAAGGAAGAGGTGCAGCAGAGGTGCAGAAAGCAAAAGAGAGGCAAAGTCAGAACTTTAACGTTGAGCTCAAGTGAGAGCTCAGCCGAGGCAGCTCGCAGGACGGACATGGCTGCAGGTTTGCGAACGCCGAAGCGAGATCTCGTCTCGGGCTACGAGCAGGCGCCGTACGTGGCCGTTCGCAAGCTCTCGAGGTGTGTTACAGGGATAGTGGTGCTTTGGAAATCCGCTACCACTCGAAGTAGCGAAACGAGCAGCAAGCCGGCGCGCGGGAGGGAAAGAAGGAAAGCTCGGCTCTCGACTTGAGCTCCAAGTCGAAAAGGAAGCTTGATCTCCTGCGTCTCGCTTCTGCTTCAACTCGGCTCGCTTCACAAGCTACAGAGCTACTTCTGCAGCAGCCTACTCACAGCTCTACAGCTTGTTCGGTGTCCCACTCGTCCCCTTCAACGAGTTCAAGCTCGTCAGCCTCGCTCAGCGAGTTGCTCTCGTCTCGCTGCCTCTGCACTTCTCTCGCCAGTTCGCTGGCCGTTCTGTATCTCAACACACTCGATGTCTACTTCAGTACATGCGGATAATCGGTTCGTCTCCGCATTGAGCATTGGCCGCCGAACTCTGTCTCCTCTCTGAACATCCTCTTCGCTCCGTTACCACTCAGGAGGCGGAAGGCGATTTGGAGAGACCGAAAGGTTCAGAGTAACCTCTTCGACACTCGCCACACCACCAGCAACAGCGCCAACAGCTCCCTTCCCTGCTCCCTCGCCGCCCGAAGGAGGGGATCCCACCGCTCGCTCGCACCACACCCTCACGTCCGTCGCCCGTGGAGATTTCGAGAAACGCACAAGTGAGCGGTTCTCTGAGTCGATGGATACGAGCGTGTTGAACGCTGATGGAACTCGTTCTCCCTTGCAGTGGCACCTAACGCCTGCGATCAGTGTAAGCGGAGGCGAATCGCCTGTAAATGGTCCAATTCGCACGCTTGCATCACCTGCGAGCGTCGAGGCGTTCAATGTGCTGGAAAGCCAGCTCCTTATCCTCCAGGTGAGCGATTTGATACATCGAACCTTTCGCCAGATCGACTCGCGCTGGATCGCCGACCGTGAACTAACCCGAGTTTGACCTCGCAGGCCACAAATGGCGCCGAGTCGCGAAGGGCACTAGAATAGAAGAATGCCGTCGAGCATTGGAGGAAGGTCGTCTGCAGGGTACGAGAGCCGATTCGCCGCCTCTCACTCCTCCGCCTACACCTCCCGACCTTCGAATCAGCCTCATGTCGCCTGGAGAGATGCTCACTCGCTACCAGCTCACCTCGGCCCTCAATTATCATCTCGTTCTTGGTGAGTTGAGTTTTCCTAGCTTCCCAAATCCCCGTCTCGGCGCTCCCTCGCTGACCTCGGCTTTCGGTTCGCAGGCGCTTTCGACGCTGCAGACAGCGCGAAGCCTGGTACAAGTCTCGCGAGGGTGAGTAGTGCTACTCCGCACCAGTAGCACCAGTGGAAGAATATGTAGCTAACTCCTCGCCTACAGATCGCCCACCAACTCCAACAATCCGGCCTTCGCGCTTCGCCCATCGTTGCCCCTTCCTCGCCTTCGACCTTCTCGTTCCCTGGTCCTTCTCGTCGTACAGCTCCCGCTCTCGCGCAGAATGGAGAAACTCAAGAGCTCGTCATGGCTTGCTTTGCTGCCGTTGGAGCTCGAGTAAGCCAGCACACGGTGAGTTTCGTTTCGGGCGAGGCTCGGTCGGCGCTGGCTGATGCTCCCGTTGCCTTTGCTGCCCCACAGGCGCTCTTTGGGGACGGCGTACCGCACATCGAAGAATTTGGGCATCTGGGACTGCTTCGCGACAAGCCGTGCACCCTTCTCATCGAGCGAGCCATCCGCATCGCCGACGAGTCCGGGTTCTTCGATCTTTCCAAGGCAACCCTCGAGACTGCGCAAGCCATCAACCTGCTAAGGCATACCATCAATGGTAAGCTTATCTCCCGCTTGCTGATTCGTAGACGACTCAAATTGTCCTGCTCCCCCCTCTACAGTCGTCTGCCCCCACCACTCTTCGGCCGTCAGCCTCATTTACGCTCTTCATCAGCTCCGTTTGGCTACACTCGGACAGAAACAGCGGTCGAAAGAGTCCGAGGCGATGAAGTACCCAATTCAAGACATCGTTGTGAGTTCTTTTGCGCGCGAATGCCTTCCCTCGGCGCAGGCGCTCATTCGTTTCCCTTGCAGCTCGCCGATGCCGAGGCCGCTCTTCGTCTTCACACGACCTGCATCCTGTACGCCGCTGCTCATCTTGACTTTCATCCTCTCCGCCGAGCTCACCTTCCTCTCCCTCATCCCAGATCGAACGAGGACCTCGCTGCTCATTTCGGCTGGACCCCTACCTCCTCCCTCCAGTGCATGAAGCAGCTCTCAGAGCTCGCTAGTCATCCTTCGGAGGCTTCGGAATACGACCCCGAAAAGGTCTACGATCTCGTCCTCGCCGTCTTTGTCCTCCTCGGCCGAAGTCTCGTCGACCTCCGCTCTCAAGGTGAGCTCCCTTCTCCCTCCCTTTCGGCGTTCGAGCTCCACTGACCGTCCCTTACTTGCAAAAGGTCAATCTCGTTCCCCCATCTACCTCCAATCCGCCTTCCTCGACCTCGCCGACACTTGCGAGCAACTCCTCGACGTCCACTCGGCTCGGATCGCCCAAGCAAAGCAGCAGGATCCCGAGGTCGCCGAATGGTGGCTCTCGCTCATCGAGGGACAGGCGAGAGAAGCTCTTACTTTCGCTGCGAGTGCGTGTGAAGCGTTGCAGCATTTGGGGAAGAGTTGGAGTGGGATGGAGCACGAGGACGTTAAGAGGAGGTGGGAGGAGCTGTTCTTGGGAGCTTTGAAGAGGCTTCTCGGCACGCGGGCTTTCGTGAGTGTTTTCGAACATTTTCTGCTACCTCTCCCGCCTTGAGCGAGCCCTAACTAGCTCGTTATTGGAGCAGACCGACTCGGCCGAGCTCTACGATTCGGCGTCCTTCATGGCCTGCATCGACCCCGACTTCGACTGGCCCCAACTTGTCGTCGAAGCTGCACTTCCTTTCTCTCGCCACATCAGCTCTTCGCTCGGATACTCAGATCTTTGTCGGTAAGCTCTCCCTTTCCTTCGCCCAAGCCGAACTTCGGGTGCTGAACTCCTCCTTCCGTCGCGATAGGCTACAAGAAGGCCTTCAAAGGTTTGGAAAGGTCCATGACGCGGTGGAGAGTCAGTTCATGAGGCTTGAAGCTTGCATGAGGGCGGCTGACTGGGGCAGCGCTTCGCCGCCTCCTCGGCCGTCGCCGAAGCCCAAATCCGAGTCGGTGCGTTCCTCGAAGCTCTCTTGAGGTTCTGGGAACTTTCAACTGATGTACTCGCACGCTTTTCGATCTACAGGACGGGGAGGCAGGCGTCGCTGAGGAGAGTTCGGCCTGAGAGGGGGTGGAATCGCCGGCTGGACCGAGCGTAGTCGTTGTACAGCAATAGCATCTTCGTACTTAGCGGTGGTCGTTATGCACATTTTGCCTGCGAGTCGAGTCATGGAATCTTGGCCGTTGCTTTAGAGCGGTGCAGCTGGACCTCGAGGCGATCGAGCGAGGTCGCTTGTTGTCCTTCGTTTCTTTCGAATCAGATCATGGCGCCTCGTTCTTGCGTTGAGTGCAGGAGGAGAAGGATACAATGTATCGAGCTTACTGCAGATGGCTGTAGGACTTGCGTACGCCGTAGCGTCAGCTGTTCGGGCCCGCCAAAGAAGGAGGAGCATCAGAAGCACACGAGGGTCGCCAAGGGAGCAAAGATGGCAGAGGTCAGGTGAGCTATCGTCTTGAGATTACTCTCTTTTCTCCCCAGAGCTGACCTTGCTTCCAGAGAGGCCTTCGGTACCAACGAGGCGCCTCTTCAAGTTGCGACGGTCAACTCGCCGACCTCGCGGCTCCTCACGTTCGAGCTACAAGCCGCCCTACATTACCACCTCGTTCAATCAGCTCGATTGGTTGGACGTCAAACTACTCCTGGAACTCGGCTAGATCCTCTCGCCTACCAGCTCGCTCCAACGGTGAGTCTCTCGCCCGCCTTTTCGTCGCCTCAGAGCTAAAGCCCGTTCTCGCTACAGAACTTCCGTCGTCACAAGATCCAAATGGCTCTTAGCACCTACCCGCCTACATCTTCGACCGAAGGCAGCAGCGTCGCCTCAACCTCGGCCGGACCCCTCGGCGGCAGTGCTATTCAGCGACGAGCGCCCATCTTCTCGGAGCACGCCGACACGACTGAGCTGGTACACGCTTGCTTCTCTGCGTTTGGAGCCCGGTGGAGCACCCATTCTGTACGTCTGTCTTTCCTTCTTGACCACCGAAACGCTCGCTCTCGATCGTTAAGGCGCTGCTGACCGTTGCTCACATCTACAGGCCATCGTGGGATCTTCATCATCACCATCACAGCTCGGTGCACAACGAGAAGGACCGTGTCATGCCCTCATCGATCGCGCCATTGCCATCGCCGAGGGTGGCGGGATCCTTTCGTTGGCCTCGCCGACGATCAAGCAAGCTCGAGCTGCCGCTTTCCTCCTCCAGACCGCGCACGGTGAGTGCCTCCCCTTTCCGTTGCCTGCGCTTCGTTTGCTGATCTCCTCGTCGCTCACAGTCGTCGCGCCGAATCATCATGCGGTCCCTCATCTCATCCGTACGATACACCAGCTGCGTCTCGCCGCCTACACCAACGAGGTAAGCGAGGACAAGATTTGGTTGAGAACCAAGCTGACTCTCCGTCCCGGACTCTCAGGAGAACGTCCGCCGCGAGGCTCACTGGAATTGGGAGAATCCGATCCCCGATACGGCGCTTCTTGATGCTCAGCATGCTCTTCGCTCGCATTCTACGTGCACGCTGTATGTCGTTCCACCTCCACTCGATTTTATTCGAGCTAACCTTGCCACGCCCAGCTCGGACGACGACATTTCTCGCTCCTACGCTTGGTCGCCGAGCATCGCTCTCAAGTCGGCCAAACACCTCGAGTACCTCACACCAAGACCCTGGGACAACTCCGAGATGGAACCGGAGTCGTCCTACTTTCACCTCTGTGCCGTCAACCTCTATCTCCTCCGCTCGCTCGTCCTGCTTCGCCAACAGGGTACGTCTCGCCGGGCTGGTCGCTCTTCCCTCACTGACTCATCTCATCCCGCAGGTCATAACCAGCCACCCATCTTCATCTACACCTCTTTCGCTCATCTTGCCGACCTGTCGGAAAGCACTGCCGCCCTTTTCGACGTCAAGCGGGAGCAGATCATCTCATCCAAAGTCCTGCTCGAACACGGATGGCTGGATATGCTCGACGGACAAGCAAGGAACTTGCTCTCCTTTTCGAGTTACGCCTGTGGGTCGATCCAAGCTATCGCTCGTCTTAACGAGGGCTGGGCGGTGAGCGACCTTCGTGACGAGACGATCAATCGGTTCAGTCGTATCCTAGTACGGACGTTGAAGCGGCTCATCGAGTCTCCTACGCTGGTGAGCGTCTTCTCGTTTTTGTTGCTTGAAGTCGCTGACCGTTCTCCCACCGACAGCAAGAGCTCGACGACGTAACGCGCGTGATGGACGTCGCTCCCCTCTTCGCCGACATGGATTCCGAGTTCGAGTGGCTACAGCTGGTGGTATCGGCAGCGGATCCTTCAAGCCCTTTTGCCGACCTCGGCTTGACTCTGGATCATGTCGCTCGGTGTGTTCGCTTCGTTCTCGAAGCCGAAGGATTGAAGCTGACCTCGGCGCTTTCCCTTCGCAGGCTGCAAGACGCCCTCGAACGGATAGGAAAGCTCTATGGCGCCGTATCTCAACAATCTCAGATACTCAGTGAGGGTCTACTCTCCCCTGCTGGTCCGCCAGGAGGCTCCTTGCTGCAAGGCTTCGTCGAGGTGAGCTCGACCGAACTCTAAATCGTCGCTTGAGCAGGACTGACGTTGCTCTCATTCGCAGGAGATGGAAGATGATCAAAAGGAAGCTTTGGCACAGTCTATGGTAGAAGTAGCGCTGTCTGATTTATTAAATTGAAGCGGGCTTCAATCGGCTCTTCGCAGGCTTCTTCGGCGAAGGCGAGCTCCTCTTCGAGTTTCAGAGAAAAGCAAACACGCTATTCGCGAGCATGTCACGGCTCAGGCTCAACATTCTGTACACTATCACTCGTCTAGAAACGAAGCTCGGACTTCCGCACAGCTTAGGTTCGCCGTCGCTCAGCGCTCATCCTTGCCCTCTTGTCATTCAATCGTCTCTTGCCCGACTTCGCTACAGCAAGCTCGGATGGGATTGAAATCGTGCGCAGAGTGTAGAGGACGTCGTATCTCCTGCGTTGAGCTCACGGCCGAGGGCTGCAAGACATGCATCAGACGCGATGTTCGCTGCTCGGGGCCGCCTCCTCCCGAAACCAAGGTGCATAGGCGGGCGCCAAGAGGCAGCAAGATGGCTGAAGTCAAGTGAGTACATCTCTGCTTGCTCAGCTGTCAATACTCATCTCTTACGCTGCCACAGAGCCGCGTTCGCTGCGAACGGCGCTTCAACCTCTCCTCCCGACTCGCAAGTTGTTAGGACGTCGTCTACACCACTGGACGTCTCATCAATCACTTCTCCTGCCTCTCGTCTGCTCACGTTTGAGCTACAAACCGCCCTTCACTATCATCTAGTGCAGAACGCTCGCTCCATCGCGAAACAGACGATTCCCGGCACTCATTTGGATCCGTTGGCCTACCAGGTCGACAACTACTACTGGAAACGCTACACGATGCTCTCGCTCGAATTCAAAAGCTCCGACGTTCAGTACTACAACCTGCCGGCGCTCCCAGCGGACGGTCTCGAGAGGATACCCCCAGTCTTCTCGGAGCACGAAGCTACCAGCGACTTGGTGCATGCTTGCTTTGATGCCTTTGGATCTCGTTGGTCGGATCACTCGGTCAGTAGTCGATCCCAGCTCCAAAAACGCTGAAGGCTGACCTTCGGCGTTCACAGGCGATCATCGGCGCTTCCTCGTTGCTCGAGGACCGAGGGTTGAGTCGAGAGAAGCCAGCTCGAGCTCTCATAGACCGAGCGTTCCTCATCGCCGAGTCTTCGGGCGTCCTGGACCTCAGCAAGGCCACCCTCCTCCACGCCCGAGCTGCTGGCTTTCTTCTTCACACCGCTAACGGTGAGCTGATGGAGTAGCTCTTCTCCACAATAAACCTCAACTAACCTGCTCTCTCGTAGTCGTGGCGCCAGATCATCCCCTCATTCCTTCGCTCATCGCATCGATTCACGACCTTCGCACTCGAGCACGTGCAAAGCCCAAGGTTGTGGCTGCAGAAGACCGATGGGATTGGCAGTACTACTCGCAGCTACTACCCGAGACTTCCCTACTCGACGCTCGCTTCGCGATTCGCTCAAATACGGCCTGCACTCTGTAGGTCGCCTTGCTCGTCGCCGCCGCTTTTCGATGAATGCTAACTTTTCAACTCCTCAGCTCAGATGAATACCTCGCCAACAGTCACTCATGGACGCCTGGTCTTGCGCTCAAGTCGGTGCAGCATCTCGCCTCGCTCGCGACTTGTCCGTGGTCCGAAGCCGACGCCAACGCCGAGGTCCTTTACGTCCATCTCTGCTCGGCCAACTTGTATCTTCTTCGCGCGTTGGCGCTTCTCCAACAGCAAGGTTCGCTCGCTACCTTCCATACTTCGCGCGAGGAGCGTTCGAGCTGACTGGCTTCACCTCTCAACAGGCCTTCATCAACCGCCCATGTTCCTCTTCTCCTCCTTCTCGCACCTCGCCGATGTCGCAGAAAAGCTCGATGCTTTTTTCGAAGCAAAACGCGTTCAGATCATCTCGACAAGAACTCTCCTGGAGGGAGGCTGGCTCGACTTGCTGAACGGACAGCGCCGAGAGATGCTGCCATTCGTTTCGTTCGTCTGCGATACTATCCAGGGTATCGCTCGAGTCAACGAAGGTGATTACTCTCCCGCTCGAGACGAGCGACGTGATCTGACTCTCTTCTTGCGCACAGCTTGGGAGAAGAGCGACCTACGCCTCGAGGCGAGCTCGAGGTTCGAACGATTGCTTCTCCGCACGCTCAAGAGGCTGATGGAGTTGCCGAGTTTTGTGAGTCGTCCGAGCTCCTGTTACACGCCGAGTTCCCGCTGACCTTCCGCGTCTGCTGCAGCTGCACCTCGAAGACATGGCTCGGCTGGTCGAGGTCGCGCCTCTCTTCGCCGAGATGCCGGGTTCCGACGCCTGGCTTCCCCTCGTCATTCGCGCTACTCAGCCCTCGAGTGAGCTCTACTACATTGGATTCGACCTCGACGACCTCTCTCGGTGCGCAACTGCCCCTTCCCCTCTTCTCAAGCCGATCGCTGACACTCGGCCTTTCGCAGGCTTCGAGCGGGACTCAAGAAACTCGCTGGACTCTACGCCTCGGTATCTCAGCAGTCGCAGAAGCTCGAAATGCTGCTGCTCCTGGGATCTTTCTCACAGCCTCCACTGCTCGCACCGAGATTGATCCCGGTAAGCCCGATTCTCGGCAAACCAGCTCGCGCGCGAGCTCGAGCTGACATCTTTCTCGCGCTCACAGGAAGGAGGCGAGGATGACCTCGCGCAGACCATGGTGTACGACGCCGTAGATGCCATGCTAACGTGACGTCCTCTACATCTCGTTCAATTGGCCGTCTTCGCCGTCCGCCGCAAGGAGAGGTCGTCGTCGCCGCGAAGAGGAGGATACGAGGGAGAACTCACGGATATCATCGCATGCAGATGAAGTTGCACTCCGTTTTTGGGGCAATTCGACCTTCCCCGGGCTCCAGACTTTGCGATCGCTCCCAGGTCCGCCTCTCGACACCTTCCTCGGTTGGATTTGGCTGGCGGCGACCTCTCTCTTCCTCCTCCTCTTCTCGCTTCTTCGTCTCGCCCCCTCTCGCTGGGCTACACAGCAAGTGCCATGGACGATGGGCAACCCCTCAGCGATATCACCCCCGCCGAAGTCAATGCCATGGTGAGCCCCATCTTCCCTCCCATCCTTGTTTGCCCTTTCCCTCGCTGAACTTCTCCCTCTCTCACAGCTCGGTCCCATCGTCATGGGCGACATGACGGCTATCCTGCTGTATGGCATCCTTCTCAGCAGCTTCCACCGCTTCCTCCACTCCAGCTCCTGGTCCAGCGCCTCGCGATTGATGCGATCGACCATCCTCTTCGTGATCGCGGCAACAACAGCGGTCACGGCCCTCTTCGCTCGAGATCTATACCTCAACAGCACGACTGTGGTCAAAACCCTCGAGTCGGTTGCCGGTGGAGACGTTCCGGAGGCAGTACAGATCCCTTTGCTTGGGATCATTGCGGCAACGGTTCAGGTGGTGTTGGTCCTTCGCGCTTCAAGGGTGATTCGTGGATTCCAGCCTCGTAAAAGAGCCGCGCAGACTGATTTCCGCTTTGCTGACTCGCTTCACTCTTTCGGTCGCAGATCATCCACGAGCCTCGGTGGAGATTGTTCTACGTCGTCGCGCTCGGCGCCTTGATCCTCGTCGAGACCTTCGCCTGCGCTATCTCTGCTGTGTGAGTTCAAGGCCGCTTCGCTCGCCCATTGACCGTTCTTCGAGCTGTCGGCGGCGACTGCTCTTCGCCGAAATCGTCGAGACGTTCGCTGGACTACTGAGCTGACTCTCCTCGCCCCACAGATACGAGATTCGCTACACCTTTGTTCAGGACGACGCCTACTACTGCATCATGTCGTGGCCCGCCGCCGTCATGCTATGGCAAGGTTCCGCCGCCCTCATCGACATCCTCATCTCGTCCTCCTACATCTACCAGCTTTGTCGTCGGTTACGAGGCGTCACTCAAACTGTCGGAGCCGAGTCGGTCCTCCGCCTCATCGTCCGCATGGTCGTTCAGTCGGCCGCCTTTACGGCGACCTTTGCCATCCTAGCAGCCGTGTCGACGGCAGCCTTCCTCGACTGGAATTTGATGACTGAGGACATATATTACTTCGCATGGATTGTGAGTTGACCCTTCGTCAATCTGTGACCTCCCGAGGCTAACCCTCACACCCCTGCAGCCCCTTCCCTCCCTCTACGCCCTCTCCCTCTTCACGACCCTCTCAATCCGAGAGAAAGTCACTCAAACCCTCGGCAACCAAACCGGTCAAGCTCTCAGCGGACCAAGTACTCGACCACGCTCCCCTCGCAACGTCCCGGGCATCAAGGTTAGCATCGAGCGGGAGATGATGAGCGAGAGGCTCGCTTCTGAGACGATGCTCGACCGAGAAGAGCGGAGGATGCTGGGGAGTAGGGATCCAGAGAAGCAGGTTTGGTAGAGGGTGTAGGTAGCTTTTTGATGTTGTAGATTAGCGTCTTGTAGGCAACATATTGTCGTAGAATCTCACTTTTCGGCGAAGCGGTCAGCGAAAGGGAAGAGCTCGGCGAAGGCTCGCTGGGTACTTGAAAGGCTGACCCTTGCTCTCTCCTCTGTCTTCTTTTTCGTTTTATTTGCTCTCGCCGTACTCCCACTACTCTACTACATCCTCGCTTTCCGCGCCTAGGCCAAGATGCTGCGCCGCTCCCTTCTGCCTCGCCTCCTTCGCTTCTCTCCCTCTTGCCACATCTTGCACCATGAACAACGAGCAACTACCCGAAGGATGGATCTCTGAGATTGACCCTCAGAGTGGACGTCCGTACTTCGTCGATACTCGACAGCCCAACCCGACGGCGGTTTGGGAGCACCCAGCTCAATTCGACGGCGATGGGCAGCGAGGGCTGATGAGTAACGTTATGTCGAGCTTTGGAGGCAAGACTCAGCAGCAGCAGACCAACTACAACCCTCCTTCCCAGCAATGTGAGCTTTCAACCCCGCTTCGCAATCGCCTCTTCGCAGGCCTCTCTGCGCTCTTACGTCTCGCTCGCTGAGTCCCAACACTTGCAATCGCTACAGATGCATCGCCTTACCCTCCCGCTGGAACGTCCTACAACAACCAGCCCTACCAATCGCAGCCTCAAGGCTACGCCGCGCCTCAGCAATCGTACGGCTCTCCAGCTGCGTCTCCCTATCCTCAGCAACAGTATCAATCTCAGCAGCAGTACCAACCTCAGCAGCAGTATCAGCAGCCTCAACAACAGTACCAGCAGCCCCAACAGCCCGCCAAATCATCGGGAGGAATGAGCAGCACTCTGCTCGCCGGCGCTGGCGGTCTCGCGGCTGGGGGCGTGGCTACGGCGCTGCTTGGGAAGGTGTTGGGAGGACATCATGGTAGCTCGCATCATGGTGGAGGAGGAGGAGGAGGAGGAGGAGGGATGCTGTCGGGCTTGATGGGAGGCGGAGGAGGAGGGCATCATGGTAGGTCTTCGCTCGGCGCTCGCTCTCGCCGCAGGAGAGCAGCTTGCTGACCCTTCGCTGCTGCAGGCGGAGGCCATCACGGAGGAGGAGGAGGTACGCTTCTGGTTCTTGCTTTTGGGTCCATCACCTACAGCGCTGACCTTTGCTTCGCTTCGCAGGAGGGTTCGGCGGAGGGCCAGGAGGGATGTTTGGGGGAGGACCAGGAGGACCAGGAGGTCACCACGGTGGAGGAGGACACCATGGCGGTGGACACGGAGGGCCAGGAGGCGGACATGGCGGCCCCGGAGGATGGTAGAGCGCCGAGACGAGCGCCGAGGGGCTCAGGACTCCAGCAGCTACGTCGAGGACTTAGCCGTAGTCCCTTGTACATTATCGTGCAACTTTTGGATACTGTTACTAGTCATTTCGGCCTTTAGGAGCACTTCGGCGATGCCCTACGCGAAGGACGACGAGCGCCGAGCAGTTCGTTGAGCGGCCTGGTAGTCACAAACACACTCCCACGGCGCTTCGGCGACTTGGAAGCACCCGTGGTGCAGGTGGCGATGTACTTGAGCGCCGCCCGCGCCTGTCGGAAAGCTGCTGCGAGAGTATGCGCTCAAGAACTGCAGCTCGGCGTCGCCTCTTTCCCTTCTCCTTTACTCTTCGTTCTCCCTTGCCACACCCCTTGACCGTCGTCCGGCGCCTTTCATAACGAGCCTCTAACACCTCTATCACCTAATGGACTACAAAGCACCTCTCCCCTTCGGCTGGATCGAGCAGGCCGACGTTCACGGCCGAACGTTCTTCATCGACACCACCACCGGCATCAGTCACTGGGAGGATCCTCGAGCTTCAATGAACGTCAACCGCTACGCGCCGCCACCTATCCCTCCCCGCAGTAAGCCTCCGCCCGAAGCTCAGTACTCAGCTCGGCGCCACCTCGGCGGAAGAAGGTAGCTGACTCCGTGCTCTCCCTTCATTTACAGATCCTCCTTCCTACCCTACACAAAGCTCTTCTTCTTTCCTTCAACAACCTACAAACCAGTACACTCCACCTCAACAGCCCCCTCAGCAGACTTTCAGCCCTCCCTCGGCCGGAGCTCCGTACTTCGCCCCTTCTCAACCCTACGCTCCCTCACAGCCCTACTTCCCTCCTCCTCAACAGCAACCATACTCTCAACCTCCTCCCCAGCACACCTACACCCAACCTCCCCTCCAACAACCCCAGACCGGCATCAGAGGCAAGCTCGGCGGACTCGGAGCGAGCAATCATGCCCTCCTTGCGGGCGCTGGTGGATTGGCAGCGGGAGGAGCGGCGGCGTTACTGCTGGGGAAGGTGATGGGAGGGCATCATCATCACCATCATGGGCATGGGGGACCGGGTGGACCGCCGGGGTGGTAAAGACTTGGAGGCGGTTCGGCGCTGGAGGAGAGAGGGAAGAAGAGCAGTGAGGCCACGGGGGTAGTATCATGTCGAAGAGATCTAAACGATCTTGTTTCACTACAACAGCCCTTCGTCCTAGCACCAAACTCAATCCTCGCTTTCCGCGCGCCCGCTACATTTCATGCCGGCCGTAGCGGTGCAATCTCTCCCCGCTGTCGCTCTCCCAACAGCTCTTTATCTCCCGCCTTCTGCTGCTCCAACAACGACCATGCTCCCTCCTCCTTTGCCCTTCCTTCCCGAGAGCGGAAAGTTTCTCAGTATCGCGACTGTGAGCTTGCTCTCCTCCCTTCGGGCTCGGCGATGGGAAACGAGCTGACCCCGACCGACTCTCGCAGGTGTACGTCGTCGAAGGCAAGGAAGCACGCTTTACAGAACTCTTGCGCAGGATTGTCGCATCCGTGCAAGCGACCGAGCCCGACACGTTGACCTACAGGATCTCTCGGTCGATGGAGGCGCCTCGTTTGTTCCTCCCTTTCTCGCTTCCTCTTTCGCTCGAGCTGCCACAGCTGATAGCGAGAACAACAAATAGGAACCAAGTTCGTTATTTACGAGCAGTACGCCGGTCAAGCTGCCCTCGAGAAGCATTACGCGAGCGAGGCGTTTGGCGCTATGGGAAAGGCCTTGGGCGAGGAGGGGTTGTTGGATGTGAGTCGAGTTGATGAGGGGGTGTCGAGAGCGAGAGGATGGAGCTGATCTTTCTGATGTGGTGCAGAGGAGCAAGGAGAGCCCGTTGACGATCGAGTACCTCGAGGAGCTATGAGCGCTGAGCTGGGCCGAGCGCCGAGAGGTGTAGCAGAGGTTTAGTGACGTCGTTGAAATGTACGGTAGCGTCAAGAAAACAGGATGAACGATTTGGTGATTTCGGAAAGCTGCTACTGTCCTCCAGCGGCCCTCCTCCGCTACTCGGCGATGGCTGCTCCTACGAGCAAGCGAAAAGCGGCGAGACTCGTTTACTTGAGCTCCTCCTTGACGGGCTTGCGGTTCTTGATGTCAAGGAGCTCGACCTGTGCGAATGAAGAGGAGAGCATTAGCTTCTCGTCGCCGTCTCAGCCCGAAAACGAGCCTGCAGCTCCGGCAGCTCGGTTCTCCCTCCCTCTTGAGTGCTGTACGGCCCTACGTACATCAAATACGAGCGTCGCGCCGCCAGGGATGACACCACCTGCGCCTCGTGCACCGTAACCCAAATGAGGGGGAATAGTAAGCTTCCTTTGCTCGCCGGGGCACTGTTCGGGGAGGAGGGTCAGCGAGCGCCGAGCAGGAGCAGCGGGCTGAATCGAGCGGGGGGTTTACCATGTTCAACAATCCCTGATCCCATCCAGCGATGACTTGTCCGCTAGCGACTGCAATTCGTACAGAGGTCAGCGAGCGTAACGAGGGCTGAGGTAACGGCGAACGAAAGACTGACCCTTGAAGACGAAAGGCTGTCCCCTCTTCCTGGAGGAATCGAAAGCGGTACCATCGGCCAAAGCTCCATCGTAGTGCATGCTGCAATCCGAACGAACCACGGTCAGCTCGACCTCAGCCAAAGGCGAGCGAACAAACTCACGAGAGCGTGTCCCCCTTCTTGGAAAGGAAGGTGCATTGCTCGGGCTTGTAGACCGTCTCTACCACCAGATCGGCCTGTCCTGCTCCAGCTCCTGCGTCGGCGGCGGGCTGGGGAGAGGCGAGAGCGGTGGTGGAGAAGGCGAGGGTCATGACACCCACACTGAGAATCGCGCCGTAGACTGAGTTGGGAACGCGCATGTTGTAGGAGAGTAGAGGACGAGTTGTTCTGTGCTGGACGACGAGCTGTGGTGGATGAGAGCAGCGAGAGAAACGGGCGGAGCGCAAGAGCGTCGCGCACGTCGAGCTTGGACTTGGCCGCGAAAGTGAGCCTCGGCCCTGCCGCTTCGGCCTTTCGCAACCTTCTCAGCTCAGTACTCGCCTACAGGCTCGAGAGAAGAGTAATGTATCAAAATGCATGCGGTGTATCAAGGACCCCTCTATGTACTAGGCTGAAGAAACGCCCAAGGGGTCGGAAAAGTGACTGTGGGAAGAACGACGAAAACGAAAGGGGTAGTAGGCGTGAGGGTGTTCTATGTGCAAAAGGGGGGTAAGCGAGTAAGAAGAGGGGGTAAGATTCGTGTTGATTATGTGCGAAACAAAATGAGAAGGGGTGCAGTGTCTGTGTCCGTCGTCGGCGCCGCTCAAAGGGCCTCTCCAATCCCTCCTCCTCCTTCAGTCCCACTACTCCTCCTCCCCGCCTTCGGGGTAGTAGCCGTCGTCCCCGGCACGGAGAACCCCCATGTACTCTCCCCTCTCTCAACCTTGGGCGTCGCGCTCCCCCCTCCCTCGCTCTTCCCCTCGCTGATAGCACCAGGACTCGACTCCCCCGCAAGCGAAGCCTCGCGGAAGGAAGTCCGATCGCCTGGCCGGAGGGTGAGGTTCGAAGGACGGAATTTAGGGCGTGAAGGGGAGGTGGAGGAGGTGCTGGGCGGGGAAGGCTCGAGGGAGGTGAGAGAGTCGGTGGGGGAGCGGTTGGAGGTGAGAGAGTCGTCGGAGGAGGAGTTGGAGGAGGTAGATTCGTGCGTCGAAGCAGAGGAAGGGGAAACCGCTGCAGGCGAAGAAGACCGAGCTTTGATGGTGCCGTTCCGTTCGGGCGGGACGGCGAGGGGTTCGGCGAGGGATCGTTCCTCCTCCTGCTCCTTCCTGGCGCTCCCAAACAGAGGCGCTCCTCCTCCCCCTCTCACTCCACCGTCACGACTCAACACGACCCTCCTCCCAACCTTAGGCAACGCCTTGGCCTCCTCCCTAGCCCTCATCGCCGCCTCCTCCCTCGCCTTCTTCGCCGCCGCCTTAGCTCCCTCCGGGCCCGTGAGACTTTTACTACTCTTCTTCTGATGTAACCCGCCGGTGAGGGAGGGTCCGTCGGCTGTGGAACGGGTGACGATGGGAGGTTCAGAGGCCGAGGAGACGAAAGTCGAGGCTGGGGGGATGGATGGCGAGGTATTGCTGGAGTTGGGATGTCCGGTGAGAGAAAGTGAGTCGATAGAGGAGGAAGAAGGAGAGGAAGCGGTAAAAGGCGGCGAAACGGGGGGAGAAGTAGCGTCCCCCGAGGAGCTCGTCATGCTCGAAGCCGTGGCCGACCTCCCCACCCTCCTCTGGACATACACCTTCAAACAAGCTCCATCAAACTCTGCCCTCGGCGCCGCGCTACTAACTCCACTCCCCAGACTGACGAGCTTCTCGAAATGCCCGCCCTCGGCGCCGTAGGAATCGGCGACGATGTGCACTTTGTGCCCTCTGCGCATGGCGACGGTGATGTTGTCGAGGGAGAAACCGGGGAGAGTAACGTGGAGGACTACTACGGTGGGAGAGGTTCGGTCGATCGAAAGTGAGGCGCCTTTGGGCTCGGGGCGGGGATCGAGGACTGCTCGGCGCGAAGGGAGGGGTCAGCGTCTGCTCTTCATCCGCGGTCGAGAGGCCAAACACTCACACTCAACACCCTCACCCGCAACCTTGAGCACCTCCCCACCATCCTCCAACCCCATCTCCCCTCCATTCGCTCCCTTCTCACTCCAACAGCTCCCTCCCGAGCACACACTCGAAGCATCAGAATCCCTAACCCAAGGTCTCGTGCTCGTACTACTAGCCGCACTACTCGCCGTACTGCTGAACGTTCCGCTCGAACCGGGTCGATGAGAAGTGGGTGAGGGGAGGCGAGAGAGGGAAGGCGTGGAAGAGTGGGAGCGGGTCATTTGAGCTGTGCTGCTGATTGGTGGGGCGCGGAAGGAGGAGGAGGAGAAGAAGGGTTGCGGTGAGCTGGAGAAGGAGGGAGCGGAGGTGAGAGCGGGGGAATGGTCGGGTGTGAGGGAGAGGGCTTGCTCCATTGTGTAGGTCGTTGCGGGCGGTGGAGGGGGAGCGGAGGAACGAATGCCAGTGGTGTTGGCTTTTGGTGTTGGTTGAGAAGTGATGAGAGTTGGAAGAGACTGATGGCGCTGGGAGTTGGAGTTGGAGCCGAGAGAGGAGGAAGGGGCGACGAAGGAAGTAGGGTATTCGACGATCTCCTCGGCGTGCTGTGGTCGATCTTTGTTGGAAGGAACGAGCGAACCGGCCCTCGAACTCGGCTGACTCTGACTCCCTCCATTCTCTCCCAGCTCACTCCCTACGTCCCAAGTTCCACCTCCGCCAATCTGCGAACTTTCGACCCTAACCAACCGCGAGTAAGGCATTTCGCTAGAGGAGTAGGACGAGGAAGTCAAAGCGGAGGAAATGGACGAGAGGGTATCAATGGAGGAGTCCGAGTTGACTTCGCCGGTCGAGTCGAGGGAAGGCCGAGTGGTGGAGGGCGGGGGGAAAAAGGGGGATTCGACGGGCTCTTGGGAATGTGAAGTTGGTGGTGAAGGCATCGTCGATGGTTGCCCTTTTGACGGGGGAGCGAGTTTCTGTCGAGAGAGGAGCACAATGGAGGAGGTCAGCGAATGAACTGCGTGGCGACCGAGGGCAGGGGGTTGCGAGGGGAGAGAAGCCGAGGTTCGGTCGGCTGAGAAAACGAGGTCGTCGTCGTAGTGTTGTACAGCTTTCCTTCTCGTGCGCACCCAACCGCATGACGGCATTTAGCGCAACTCCTTCCTTCCCTCCCACCAAGATATTCGACCTCCGCCCCCCCGCCCTCTTCCGCCGAATCAAGAGGATGGCGGCAAGACTCACCAGTAGCAGTAGCTGTAACTGAGTAAAAACCTCGCTCTTGCCGCCTCAAGCAGCTCGAGCGGGCTTGCAGTTGTAGTGTTGTCGAAGCTTCGAGGTTTAAGCGAACGTCTTCGCGCGGAGGAAGCTAACGAGCGAAGTTCGGTTTGGAAGGCTGGGGGTGACGCGGTGGCGGTGGTGCAGGGATGTAGTCGAGTAGAGATCTGCGAGAGAGGAAGATACAAAGTCAGCGTTGCTCGCCCTGTATGACTGTCAACCCGAGCCCTTGTCCCCCGCTCGCGCCAGCGAGTGAGCGCATCGTCGCCGTCGTCCTCCGTCTCGAGCGACTACAGGCGGAGGACCGACTGCACGGCGCTGAGCAGCCTCTGTAGCCTTGTACAGTGCTTCCACGTCCCTCTCCCAGTGCTCCGCTCCGTCCAATGCTCTGCACCTCAGCACGACAGCTCACTCCTCCCTCAGGCACTCTCAGCGAGCGAGCCAGCGAACCGGCGTTTGGCCACCTTGAGCCAGCTGGTGCACTCCAACGCTGTAGGCGAGTAGCCGCACTCACCTGTATGAATCCCTCTGAGCGCAGCTGTACTGTCCTAGTCCTGCTGTCGAGCTAGTCAGATTGAAAGCTGAGCCGAAGAGTTTGTTGACGGGCGGAACGGGCGAGTGTCGACGGAGGGCGTTGGTGGTGTAAGCGATGGCTGAGGGGTACGCTGTAGTCGATTCGGGGTGGTTGGGCCTTCTGTAGCTCTACAGGCCGTAGCGAGTCGAAGTCTTGAAAAAGAGGGATAGACTAAGCTTGATGGAGGGGCGAGGGGAGGGCTTCGGCGCGATCCTTCGAGCGCGAGCGGAGGAGCGAGAAAGGTCGCTGGAGGTAGTACACTGGCTGTAGCTGTAGCTGTAGCTGAACGAAAGAGAGGTTTGCTGTTGGTGAAGATAGCCGGTCGAGCGAGGATTTGAACCAAGAGCAACAGCTGCTTCAAGCTCAAGCGCCTTTCCCCCTTCGCTGAGGGCAGCGATGACGATGAAGTCGGCGGGGGGCTATCCTTTGATGAGAAAACTCTTTCCCTCGGATCTGAGTGTACAATCTACTTTGATGACATCCATCTCTGCAGATCACTTCTCGTCGGCGTCGTAACCCCCTACAGATTCCTCGCGCTCGCTCCTCCCTCCGAGCTCGGCGATCCTAGCGCCCCCTCTTCTTGCGCCGAACTCTCCTCCTCACGCGAGTCTGGAGGCATACAAGCGGATGCCCTCCGATCCCAGCGACCAGGTCAATATCCCTGATCACCCTCCAAATCAACCTCCACAAGGGTTTGAGTACAGCGACTCGAAATTGAGACAAAGTCCGATTCCCTCTTCGCTCGGCTTCGGCTCTCGGCTCGAGAGATCGTAACGGCTCCCCTCCTTGTCCTCTCTGCTCCTGCACACGAACCCCCTTTGCGCTGTAACGTTTCCTGACATTCGATGCTCAAACCTTGCTGTTGCCTCCCAGCCAGACCAACACGGGAGCTCCCTTTGCCCTCAGCGCCGAGTCCAGACCCATCCGAGTTCGAGGCGAGGTGGACGAGGCTCTGCTCTGCTTGCTCTGCGAGAGGCAAACGGACAATTCAAGCGTTATAACGACGACCCACGAATTCAGCTGTATGAGATCGAGCGCGCGAGAGACGTTCCGCCCGCCCGCCTCAGCCTCCCGCTCGTCTCGACCGAACAGCCTCGCCAGCGACGAAAAGGCGAGGCTCAACGGTCGACTGCAGAGACAAAGGATGGAAATATGACGTCGATCAACGTCATTTACCTGTTCTGGCTGGTTGTTGAGAAGCGGGAGGGAGGGGAGAGTAATGCCAGAGCCGAGAGCTGAAGAGGCTCGGAGATGAGGTTGGTGAGGGATGGAAAGGTCGTAGCTCCACGGGGGTAAGAGGTAAGAAGACGGATTTAACCTTGTGTGAGGACGGAGATAGTTTTGCGAGAGCAGAGCGAGAAGGCAAAGCGGAACAGCTTCGAGTCGAGACTCGGCGGTTCTCAAAGTGCCAGCTGCACCTTCGACGCAGGGCTTGGAGCTTGGGCTCGTACATGAGAGATGCTATCGAGATACAAAAAAGATCGCGTCAAAAAGAAGCACCTCGCCCGCTCTGCCAGGGAACGAGCGAGCTGCCTCGGCGAAAGCGATCTTGCCCGGTTTGCGCGCGCGTTGAGACCTCAGGAGCAAGCTGTAACGCACCGATGGAAGCGAAGGAAGAGAGAGAAGAGTACCTGAGTAATTTCAGCTTCCCGAGAGCACTTGTGCACCCCAGCAGCTGAGAAATGAAGCCCCTCCCCTGCTTCTGCGAGCGCCGAACGCCGGGACTCGCCCGATGTGCGCTGAGATACAGGGAAACGGAAATGTGAGGATGAAAGAGATCTTGTTCAGCTGGATCACTTCCCTCTGCGCCTTCCAGAGGATGCAACGAGAAGCGAATGAGCTGGCGAGCGAGAGCCCCGCTCGGCGAAAAGCCCGCGCACCGAAAGCAATTGCCAGCTGAATCGAGTCTGAATGGTAGGATTCACATGCCTAAGAACCAAAGCTTTCCTCCCGTGACTCCACAAGAGCCACAGAAAACAAAAGCAAGCCAGCGGCGCCCTCCAACTCCGAGCTCGGCGCGGGAAGTGAAACTCCAAGCCTCGAGCTTTGGG